>JAARMF010000235.1:0-15329 GCA_022844705.1 Toxascaris leonina
TATTAGGCTATCATCCCCATATTCACCCCGTAACGGTGGATTTCCGGGCGCCTACTGCAACGAAATGCAATCTGTTGTTGAATAATTTGAGACATTATTTCGGTGAATTCCAGTCCATTGCACATAAATCAAATCGTTCACTTATTCCGTTCCGTAACGCGCATTCCTCTTCAACAGATTTCAATAATGGGGAAATCATCTATCCAAGGATATAGTATTTAAGAAGTTCATATTTTCAATTCATTTATTTCAAGGAATGACGAAGTTTGCGGAGAGGAAGGAGTCGAAGGAGGGGTGTAAGAATGTCGATGGAGGGAGAGGGAAGGGGAGGGAAGAGATAAGCTGTTAGGATGTCGAAGGGAATGGGAGGAAAGGGTCAGGTCGAGGAGAGGTGGGAGGATGTTGAGGGAAATTTTAAAATTGTGAAATGTTTCCCATCCTCATCAACCAGCAGTCAATTCTTCTTTGGAGGGTTAGCACAATTTGGCTGAATTGTAGTTCGGCGATCATATAAAACCATACGAATAGTTGCTCCTTCTTCTGATGATTCAAAGTGTATTGCATTGTATTTATTTCCATATGCACTCTCATAATCTCCCTTATATTATACCTTAATCACCCTAATGAAGCTGTATTTCCAAAAATGCTACTTAACGAGTATTTTCGAAAAAACATCAATAGAAGGTTCATTTCTTCAAAGTATATAAAAAACAAATAATGGGACACCTGAATTTGAAAGGAAACTCTCAAAAATATGGTAATTAGAATATAATTGATTGATCAATTAGTGGATCGATAATTAACAAATTTATTGATTGATTTAGTGGGAAAGTTGGTTGTGGACAGCACCCGAATTGCTACGAGAGAGTGAATGCATTCGTGCGGTGAAAGGTACTCAAAAGGGTGATGTTTATTCGTTTGGGATAATCCTTCACGAGATGGTCACTCGACAAGGACCATTTATGCTCATCGAGAATGACAATGAAACTGCCAAAGGTGAATAATCTATCACTCACTTCTATTCATTTTTTTCTACACTTCCACAAATTCGCTTATATAAAACGCATTATGGCATCCTGATTTCTATGCATAAATCCGTTTATTTGCCTCTATATCTGTCCGATCGTCTCTTATTCAATTAATTACCCAAATGAAATCATCGAATAAGAAGGAAGCAAAAAAGATACGAAATCAGAGGTAATTCTTACATCCTGAAAAAGAAGCTGTTATGGTTTAGCATTCGTTTTTTTTCAGAGGAAATTCGTTTTATCTGAGAAAAATAGGGAAGATTTACATGTTAATGAGCTATGATCATTATCCAGAAATTATTTGTTTAAAAACTTTTATTTTATGTATTGGATTGCATAGATTTTATTGTTTTTGAAGTCTTTATTTCTCAATCAAAATGAAGAACATTCGGTGGTTGAGAGTAAACGAGGGAGGGAGTAATGCATGCGATTGCAGTGGTCAAAGATCGACGCTAATTAAACATAAATCCAGAGATTTTCCTAAGGTCGAAATACTTCAAGCGGCTAGTGGATGCAAAGATACAAAACGCTGCGACAACATTCGCGGGAAGATTTCAATGATCGACAATCCTCTTCTTCTGCTTTTAGGTGTCGGGAAAGATGCCTTACCATGTTCATCCTTCCTCCTTGCACTACCCTCCCCCTCCCCTCCCTCCTCCTTTCATCTGTGCTGATAGGTAGTCATATAGCTGATGAAACTTCGGAATAATTGAGCAGTTGATTACTAGGCTGATGAAGAAGTGCGTAATTTAACTTGTCAAGAATTTTTCATGGATTTAAAGAATAATGACGGAAATGAAGTGCGGTCATCACAATTTTTAATAACTTTTAAGACGACTGAAAGGCAAAATTTGCGGAGCGATCCTTGTGGTATTAGAGTGATTGTTTGCAGATGTGGTTCATCGAGTGATGACAGGTACCAACTATCGACCATCTCTCGAAGGTGTTTCGGTGGCTAATTATCTTGCGGATGCGATGACATTATGTTGGGCTGAGAATCCGGACAATAGACCCGACTTCCGTAATGCGATTCGACATAAATTGAAGCCAATGTTCTCTCCGATCTACAAACGCAATATTATGGTGGATAAATACTTTTTCTATCGAAATAATATTTCGTTAGGCATAAACACTTCCAAACATTTGAACCGATTTGTTCATTCGATATTGAGTTTTCAGATGAGTGCATCTTCGTTGCTTAAAATTTTGTTGATTCAACTTTTCCTGTGTCGCATTTCCTTTCCTCATTACTTTTTCACTAATTTACATATATAAAGTCTTCGGTTCAACGCAGTTCAAAAAGTGACAGATTGATGAGTGAAATCAATGAAAAATTATTTAGAGGACAATAATGGCGATCGTTAAGCTTCATGAAAGCTAAACGTTGTTATTTATTTATTTTAGTGTTTTATATATCATTTTATTGCTTAATGAAAAGCTTTGATAATAGGATTCGATTTGTTTATTGTGAATGAAACACATTATTAGCTGCTATATTATTATCGTATTATATCGATTGAGGTATTACTTTCTGTGAAGCTGTCACAATTTCGAGAGTGTTTCTAAGACTGAAAAAGTGCTTTTTCACCTGAAATTTAGAGACGACGCAACAACTATATATAATAGTTCGGGTGAAGTTATTTTTCGAAGAAATTTTAGGTAAACGTCGATGTTTTTTTTGCTTTTCCAAAGTTTTAAAGCATTTCCAATGAAATATAATAGGTGAAATATCAAAAATGAATTGACGTTCATCGAGTGAGGTCGTTCAAAAGCACTGAAGAAGTGAAATGTTGGGGATTTTTTTGCAAATCAAATGATATTTAAAATAAATTAAATAATTTTTGGGATTTTACATTTTTGTTTGAATTCAAATTAAGTGAAATTTAATAAATTGGATTAATTTTGTGAAATAATTCACCTCTGCTTAAGTGTATTAAATGATGTCAAATTGCTGACATTTTTTTAAGGACCATATGATGCTAATGATGGAAAAATATCAAAATCAGTTGGAAGATCTTGTGGAGGAACGAACCGCCGAATTGAGGGATGAGAAGAGGCGAAGTGAAAATCTGCTGCAAAGAATGTTGCCGATGTGAGATTAATTCATTTCTTGACTCATCAGATTCTCATAGAAATTAATTATATTCATATAATTGCTTTGTCATTGATGGAAAAATAATGAGAAATTTTGTATAAATTTTGTTTGAAGAAGTTTGAAGGAAATAATAAATATTAGGCGATGATATTTCAATTTGTTTTTCATCAATTACTCTAAAATGCCGCTAAAAATTTATTGATTTTTCACAAAATTTGTTGAATTTCAATAAAATTTATGTTGAAAAGCTTCTTCTAAAGAGCTGCGGTATTTTAGGAAAAGGAAACTTGTCCAATCCACCATTTCAGATGAGGCGACTGAATTTGGAGATAGGATAGGGTGCATGCATAGTCAAAGGTTTTTGTTATAGAACATATGATTGAAGAAGTCATATTTATTCCACTTTCCCTCCCATCGCCTTTCGATTAACTTCTAAATTTCAGCACTGTAGCACAGCAATTACTAGCCGGAAAGGATGTTGTACCAGAGTCATTCCCATCAGTGACGATCTATTTTTCGGATATTGTCGGATTTACGGCGATCTCAGGTGAATCGACACCGATGCAAGTCGTCGAATTCCTCAATAAACTCTATACTCTCTTCGATCATATCATCAAGCAATACAACGTTTACAAAGTAAGTCAATGCAATTTGTTCAGAATTTGTTGTTGCGGTTATTGTTGGATGTATTTGTCTATTTGTTTGTTTGTCTGTTTGTCCGACGATTAATCGATGAACGTTATTTGTTTGCGCATTTAATTAAGTGCATCTTGCTGGTGTTCCAGTGAATTAGGAAATGCTCTTTCCCTTATTTTTAAAGAGTTCATCAAATGCCAATAAAGGTAAAAATTACGCCTGAAAATGCTCTATAGTCTTGCATTTAGCACCAATTTCTGCATTTGCTTTGTAGGTAAGCTTACTGCATTAATTTCGAGTTCTTATTTTTAAAATGTGTTTACATAAGGTCCGTTCTTCATCGCTTGAATGTAACGACCCAGAGGTAGAGTCTAGTTGTCATGCAGCTGAATGGGCAAATCGATAGCATTGCTTTCGGATGGCTTTTATCAGTCGATTTTTCAATTCGCGTTGAAAAATTCTCAACAAGGAAATAATTGAAGGCTCTCATTTAATACGAAAAGAATCATTTATGATTACGAGTCCTTTCATTTCGTGTATTTCATTTCCCTAATTGTCTAGTTGAAATTTCACTCACACAAAGAAGGAATATATTTGAGGGTTTTTGAGCGGATCGGCTAAGACAAGCTAGATGCCTTGCAGGTTATTGCACAAAAAAGTTTATTTTCGACCTTTGGTGTGTTCAGGGAAGACGATGAAATGGCGAGAAGGGAGGGGGATTTTTTTAGCATTCATTCTTTTCGTATTGGGTAGTTCAATCATGCTTTAACTTTGAACGGGAAAATTATTTTACCACGTCCTAACCGAAGTTGTGAAGGTTATTCGACTTTGTCGAAATCTCAGATAGTATGGTTGTTTAGCCATGTCTAAACCTCCAGTGGGAAAGTTGTCTAATCTTTCTCGGCTTTCAACCGTAAATCTTTAGTTTCAAATCAATAGTTGTTGTGAGTGTGATACGTAATATGAAGCACATTTTTGCCTTTATAAACTTTTGGCTACCGTTTCTTTTAGTAGATCAGTTAAACGTAAGTGGGGTTTGATACAGGTGGACTGTTGCAAACAGTATTCTTGGTATGATCTCGAGATCTCGAGATCATACCAAGAATAATTCGAGAAGAAGAAGAGCTCGAGATCTCGAGAAGAAGAAATAATTCGAGCACAGTCTTTAGGTAGGAACGACCGACGCGGTTTTGGTAAACGTGGGGGGAGGAGGTCGGAAAGAGGAAAGAATCTGAGCCGGTGATTTTAAATTGATATAACACCAAACCTTATACTATATCAGGTGGAAACAATTGGTGATGCATATATGGTCGTATCGGGTGTACCAGAAGCACAACCGCTTGTCTTCCATGCTGAGCAGATAGCGATGATGGCACTTCATCTTCTCTCTGCAGTCAACAATTTCCGTATACCGCATCGACCCGACGATCAGCTGAAATTACGTATCGGTATCCATACGGGGCCATGTGTAGCCGGTGTAGTCGGCAAAACAATGCCTCGTTATTGTCTCTTCGGCGATACGGTTAATACGGCGTCTCGTATGGAAAGCAACGGATTGCGTAAGCTTTGAAGTAATTTTAATTGCACTTCGTGAAGAAACCCATTCTGACACATCTCCCTTCATCCGCAACGAGAAAGAAGACCATTTGTCGTGTCCATTATTAAGTCCTGTACTCTCATTATCGGCGAAGCAACCGCTATTTCCCTTCATTGTTATGCCTTCCTTATAGTTTGGACTATTGGCACGGAATCTGTAAAATTTGAAGGTGACGCAAAGAAACAAAGAAAAGTGCATCGATATTGACGCAAACTTTTTAGAGAATTGCTCATGAACCTGAAATGCTCATTATAAAGAGAGAGAATTGATGAGAGGGAGTAGAGGATAAATAGAGAAAGAGGGGGGGGGGGGGGGGTTANNNGAAGTGTGGATTTTTGTACTCTCATCGGTAGAGGCATTAAAAAAGGAAATAGCACTCCTCTGTCAACGTCTCTGTATTACTATGCGATCGTCGATTTGCCGATCTTAGTAGTGTTTTACGAAAAATTGTTTTTCATAGACGGCTGATTATAACCACACTGTTTCTATTTTCCATCATAATGTTGAGGTTGCTCTATTGTCCTTACTGAAATGATAGACAGCTTGAATTTGATAACAATTATTAGGAGTTACTATCATTTCTTCTGCGTAAATGAATAAATACGATGAATAAATAGATAAATAATAAGTAAGCAAATTAATAAACAAATAGACAACTTACTTGATCAATGAAGTTATCATATTCGATGATGGTTTACAATATAAAATTCCATATAATATTTCGTCGTTAATTTTCCTGCGAAGATGGCTTTGTTTTTTTCAAAAATGAATATTGTCGTTTAAAGTCGTTCATATGTTAATGAAGTGCGCAAAAAGTGAGGAGCATGCCAACCATTTAACCGTTTTATATGGTATCACACTCATATAGAGCATTCGAAAATTTTCAGCACTGAAAATTCACTGCAGTGAGCAAACTCGGAATGTGCTTGTAAATATCGACGGCTTTGTGCTGGAGGAAAGAGGATTATTACAGATAAAGGTTCATCCTTCTTTCCTTTCGTTTCCTCTCCATCGAATTTCATTCCTCTTTCAATTCCTCTCTTCACGAATTTCGTTTCTATTTCTATTCGTCTCCTCTTCATTGAATCCATCTGTTTTTCTATCGAAGTGATTCATTGCGTTGTTTCTTGATTAATCAATTCTAATATTTCATCAGTAACACTGTATTTAGTCTCCTTTAAACCATCTCATTTTTATTTCTATATTTATATTTTTTTGTTATTCACAAATTTCATCATGCAAATTTTCAAGTTCTCAATTATTGAAGTTCCTATGTTATCTTTTGTGTTGTTTTTCCTGTGTTGTTTTTTTTTAATTCTTTCGTTTTCTTTACTTTTTGCAAATTGCAAATTCTTATATAATTGCAAACATTTGTAAATGTTCTCTTATGTTGATGGAAATTTTCAGTGAGAGTTATACGGCATCTTTCGGCAAACTCTTTAAAACTTTTCAAAATTTCATTATTCTTTAAAATAATCTAAACATATATTTATTAATCCATTTTCATTTACTGAAGCTTTTAATTCCAGGGAAAGGGGACAATGCGAACATTTTGGTTAACCGGTAGGAATAATCATAGCTTTTCGATGGACGATGAGTGCAGTCTGATGGAGGAACGACTTGCACCCGATATATTCCCAAGAAATTCCGCTCGAAATCGTCTCTCTTCATGGGGTATTGTGTCTATTTATACATGAAATGATTCCGTTAATCGTACTTTCCTTGAATAAAGAACCAGTTGTTTTTGGGGGAGAGGGTTGGGGGGGGAAGTCCTTTTGTTCAAGAATGAATTTTTTAAGTTTTAGTGGGGTAGTTTTTTCAAAGGATTTCACAAAGAGGTTTCCATTTTCTTGTGTTTGGAGAGCATCTACACTTTATGTATGTTGTCGGATCTAGATGAGATCTGGCCCAGGTTGCAGTGGGAATGGACTGCAGCTTGGATTCAATCCGCAATTGACTGGGGGGAGGGGTGAAACTTGGTGCAGGTCCTAGTTAAGTAATGGCTGGTCATCCAGATGGAATTGGCTTGTCCTGCTGTCATATAGTCGTAGATCCAGTACAGTCGCCGTGCCAGTCACGAACGGAGCCGGATCCAGTTTAGCGCTTGTAGCATAATCCAATCATTTTTTACGGGACGATGATAAGGTGATAGCAGTCGGGATGGGAATAAAAACTAAAATAGGTGTCGGGAGGTCATTGGTTCAAATATGCTATGCGAGTAATGAATAAGAGCAAAGGGACGTTTGCATTCAGCAATCGATCGGGGTTCATCGATTTCGTTGGGAAATAAAGAACCGTCCTTATTGCGAAGAATCGTTGAACGTGCCTCATGTCGAACTCCATTAGCGGAAGTTGCATATTCACAACAGAATGGTGGTCTTGTCTCAATAAGTGCCTCATCGAGAGCGCTTTTCGATGTTATCGAAGAACATTCGTCCACCAATTCAGAAAGGTGACCCACTTTATTACAGCTCCACTGGCTGTCATTTGTACAGGAATAGATATAGAGTATCGTCAGGGGTATGTGAGGTGGGAACATCGTATAACATCGGTTGTGGTGAAGGCTATATATTCTATATAATATAGTTCTTCTATATTTGTGCGCTTTGAACTAGTAATTGAACAGTGCTTTTTTGGAGTTTCATGGCCTTTAAATAAATAAGTTTACTGTAAGAGATCGAGTTTTGCAAGAGAATCTTTGTTGGCGAGAGTAACGCTGCGAGATGATTCCGTACGGAATTCGAACTCTTGCCAAACACTGCGAGTTGAGTGACAAATTTCGTGGATATTTGTTGCAGAACTATTTGCTTTTCAAGGTATATATTCTATAAATACAACCATTGTTTTTTCGTTCCCTCCTCCCTCCCATACAAGTAGTCAGAAGGGAGGAGGGAGGGGAAGAGACGAGAGTGTTGGTGGACTGAAATAAATAAATAAATAAATAAATAAGGAAAAATAAAAAGAAAAGTTCAGAGGTTGAGACAGCATTGTATATTGTTTTCGGCAAGAGGACAATTGTAAGATGTTTGTGAATTTTTAATTGCTGAATGAATGAAGATGCTTTCAGTAGATTTGGCGCTATGGTGTATAAAAATGCTTTCGGCAATGATGATATCGTTATGAGGTGTGTGATGGTTCTCTCTTCTTTTTTTTTATTACTTTTATTTTCTATTCTTGCCTTTCTCATTAAAAATTATCACGATAAGGGGTGAAGTAATTTAATTACATTCGGAAACCAAAAAATGGCATAACATCACATTTGAGGCTTGAATGCTAATTGTGTTGATTCCATTAGCTGAAATATTGTCGACCTTATTAGCTATTCACTGTCACATCTTTTGTGTTAGTTGAATGAATTGTGGAATAGGCGATATACATATTTATGAAGGGTGGGCCGTCTCTAAGAATTATATCCTCGGAGTGTATGCATATTATGGTGGAGAAGGAATGTTGTTGGATAAGAGCTATATGTGAGCTATCAATTATTATGTTGTTGAAGCGAGAACTTTTTTGCAGAATGCGTTCATAAATGCTGATATTAACTCTTTATAGGAAAGGAAAATGTTTTATGTGGAATTAAAGACATCAACATTTTTTGCTTTTATGTATAGAAACATATTATCACTTTGTTACCCATCTGAGATTGTCGTATCGAGATCGTTTACGATTCATCTATCGCAGATATGGGTTCAAATTATAGAAAGCGTTCGATGTCATTGCCTGGTAGTGAGGTGCTCATGACAGAAGGTCGTACTGAGACGCCATCAACGAAGTCGACGACTGCACTATCGATCACTTTGGCGTCTACTTTGAATCGACGGTTTGAGGATAGTGGTGATGAGTACTTCGATGCACATGGTCATTTCAATACGGACATCGAACCGTCGCCTGTTCCCAGGTGGCACTCAATTAATACTTCGCATATTAACACTGAAGGTGCAATAGGTGCAGTTCAAGCGTTTAAGTGGTTATCTCCACTTAAGCACAGCTTCACAACTAGACTTTGCTTGACTCCTAGCTTCACAACGAGACCAACTTGTGGTTTAAGTAAGCGCTGAAGATTCTTTTGCGGTGTGTTCTTGCATTCAACCTCGCTCTTAAACTCTCTTTGCATTGTCATTAAGAGTGATTTTAGAAACTAGTCGATGATAATATTCGCAACAATACGCTTAATATTCTAATTTGTTGATTGATAGCAGTTATAAAATTTGGTTATGCAGAAACTTTTAACAAAAATTTCTTTCGCACCTGTAAGGTTGGTAATTTTTGATCCACTGTCTTTGCCCATTTTGTTCAATGTATGTGTTTGGATATTTATATGCGGCTGAGATGTGGCTTTTGATGCTTTATTGAGGTTTTTTTCGACATAATTATACACTTATCAATATTCCGATGGAAATATGTTGCATTCATGATCCCTCGAGAACCGCAAACTTACGTAATTGAGCCTGATGAGATTATTGCTGCTGTTAATTTTATCGAATTGCTTTTTTTGCTCTTGAAAGATACGTTCATTCATTGCCTCAAAATTGAAATTTGGGATGAGCCAAATTTGAGAGCGAAAATTTGCAGAAAAACTTTTACTATTTTATTTCCATATTTTTTTTACCTGAAGAAATAAAAACAAAAATATCCAAAAATTCTCATGTTTTCATTGCATTAAAATTTCAAAGTATGATCCTGAGATTTCATAGAACATCAAGCTATTCGATACATTTGGTTTCCCAACTCAAGATTCCTCTGTCATTCGCATCTGCGGTTGAGTGTAATTTGTGATAAATTGTTTTCTTTTTTAGGAAACGTTCTTTATCCTGCGGCGACAATCTGAGTGCGGTGGAAACGTTTCCCGAATCGACCGATCCTTGCAGTCCACTCATCTCCCCTATCAACAAACGGAAGTAAGTTTCCCTCATAAAAAAGCTCAATCATTATGCTTTTTCGAAGCATTTTTGCAGGTACGCTCTCAGGTGTTCCAATCGATTGGTGTTCATGAGTGAGTAAAAATCTTTATATCTCACTTGATCTGTTAATAATCTAAAGGCAATAATTGGCTAGACATTTCCTGCAGATAGATACATTCCAATGTGATATTTGAATCTGAATTTTATTATTATAAATGCAAAAAAAGAGTTTCTTTGTCTTATTGATTCTCATTTCAAAAGGATTATTCCAATGCATCGATATGGCGCTGAATTTTTTGATTATTGCGACACTTGAGGCTAAATTGAGTTGATTTCTAAAAGTTTGTAAATTGAGGTGAATTTTTGTAAAGGCCTTCTCGCAAAAGTTTAATCCTCAGTCAGCTGACTAAATGAAAATTCATTTTATTCTTATTCAGAAGAAAAAGAAATCTGAATAGACGATTAATTAAAGTGAAGATCAAACTGAGCTTAAGGGCATATGGATACATAGAACAAACTATATTTGCAAATGTTCGACGATGTTTGCTCATCGATCACTCCGTTGTTCATGAGTTAATAATGAATAGCAATGGTCATTCAAATAATAGCGTATTTTATGATGCAAAACAGAAAGCATTATGATAAACGCGACACAAGCAGACAGCTCGTTAATAAACATTTAAAAAATGTTTAGTTGAGGGGGGAGGGGGATTGAAACTTGATCATTGACTTGGCAAGTGAAATTGTTATCCGCGAAGCTATTATTATATCCCGCATATCCGATTTTATTTTTTTGTGTATTTTTTGATGAAATGATTACGGGCGTATAGCTTTTAATTCCGATTTTCTAATACAATAGTTCCAAAGGAAAATTTTTCAATTTCCGGAACCACCGGATCAGTCGACTGTCACTATAGGCCTATCCGGTCTGCTGTCGCTATAACACGATCGATCAGCATACTTCATGCATGCATAATTCAAGAGTGATAGTTTATCAGGAAATTTAGCGATATAATGTTGCAAGGATCAGTTGTATATGATCAGGAATAGTGAATTAATCGATAAGATTGTTGGAGTTTTAGAGTTTGTATAGGAATAGATCCTGAAAACTTCATCCTCATTGAATGAGTTCGGGGATGTCCCACGTGATAATTTAATTGACCTTGTCAGCAACAGCGAGTCTTGATTGGTTCAGTTGAGTGGATGCAATGCAACCATCTGTTCACTTATCTCTTATTTGCTAATGATATGTTTCCTGTTTTTTTTTTACTTGAATTTTGTCCTTGGGTACCTCGTCTCATAATTTCCATTCATTTTTGAACATCGATGAAAGCGTTTTCAAAGGGTAAATGAGAACACATCAACGGGCAAAGCTTTCATTGTGGTTGTCCTTCACTGTGACAGTAATCGTCTTCTCATTCTAAGCTAGAATAAAAAAAGTAAATCCACTACCACACAATATGTTTAGCAATTTTAATTTATTAGCTCATTTACATCCTATCTAAGAGTTATTCATATTGTTGAAGATGTTAATCAGTTTGATAAACATTTCGCTTTATAGATGGCGTAAAGAACTAGAGAGTGCGATATCACTGCAGCCAACAAGCGATCGTGATTTACTCGCCAAGAAGCCATTTTGGCATCCATCACTCAGGGATCGTTCACCGGGTGCGTCGTTTAATCGTATTTGGCGACGTTTAACGCATACGATAAGTGATTCGGATACAACTACACAACCTAAACAACTCAAATATCGGCTTACAAAGAGTTCATTGGGTGCATCGAATGTAAGCCAAACTACATCGAATGGAGAGGCATTGCTCAAACCGGATGATTTTGTAGTTTAATTTATTGAAATCGATAGCCGATTCGCTATATTGTATAGACAAGTGGGGTGAACGAAAGGATAGAAATGTATTGGAATTAAAATCGATTGACGAACTTAATTTCTTATTGGGTGCGGTATTTTCTATTTGTTCCATTGATTATTTATTTCTCATTACAGTAATGCGGCAGTGCCGCGTTGCCCAAATTCCCCGAAACGTTTACCAGATTTTTGATCTTTGATAAAGGTCATCCATTTCCTCTAATATTTGACTATGAAATTACCGAACTTCGTGATAATAATAATTATTATATGATATGGTAGATTCGTTTCAAATTCCCATATCAGTTGTGGGGATTTGAAAGGATTCTTAAAATAATCAACTGAATAATTCCTATTGGCTATTATTAGTTAATTACAATTTATGAATTTGCTTAAATAAGTGAGGAAATTTTATAGAAACTTTTATCGGAAAATTTCTATCATTGGTCGAAATTTTTTCTCAGTTTCGAAGTTTCTCTCAGGTTTAGTTTGAAAATTTTTCTAAGATTTGAAAGGTTGAGAAACTTGAAAGATTTAAAGATTTGAAAAGGTTTAAAAGCAATTTGGTTCACTAGTATCGTTGGAAGAGTATTCGACAGAAATATGTGAGATTAATATTCAATATTAGGTTACATTTCCATAGGCGATCATAAGAAATCGTCATTATTATTCTTTTTGTAAAATTGAGATGATAGGCAATCACTCTAATAAATCACTGTGATTTGTTATATTCGTTGTGTTAAAAATATTATTCTCAAAGATTATATCATTTCGGGTTGTGTTATTGATTGGAATTTGTATACAAATAACGTTATAACGATTGTTTTGCGTTTGAATATTGTTGTAATGTTGAAACGTTAGAATATGCTCTGCAACGTAATTTGATTGAAATTGTTATCTGGCACCTTTGATTGCTTGTTTGATAACCAAGCGATAACCTGACAGGTATATAAAAGTAACAGTGGCACTTAGGATAGAACCTGAGGTATGGAGTAGCACCTGGAATGAAGCCTGAGCTATAGGGAGAGCATTATAAGATTGAGTGACTAGTTGAAATGGCAATTGGAAAGTGAAATTAGAAAGCGTCGAGCCTGTTGACGCATTGTTTTGAGCATTCCTGAGGCTCTACCCAAGTTTCATTTTAATAAAGTGTCGAAGATATTAGTCGACTTATACGTCAGAATATTTTTTACTATTCAACTAGCATAATGCTTAAAGTCCTTCCAAGACGTCCTAGCTAACAATGGACGAAATTTCTTATGATTTGCTAGCGTTTGTATAACTTTTGTTGTCAAGCAGTTCAGTTTTTATTTTCATTTTATGCGATGATAAATCATTGCTTTATGATAGGTCAGAGTTCGGTTGCGGCGATGTTTTCATATGGCTTGGGTCAAGTGCAAAAAATATCGAAACCCTCGAATTTTGTGCCTTAGGTTGAACATTTCATTTCTTGGAGAGGATAGACGAAAAGTTACAATTTCTGGATGTTGAGTTCGGAGCTGGCTTCGATGCAGAGGGCTTAATGAAGTGGCATATCGGGAAGGGGGAGAGAGAGGCGATAGCGACCAGATTTGGTCAGGANCGGTCAGGAAAAGACCCTGAGAGGTTTTAGTGAAGGGGAGTTTCAAAGGGAAATGGAAGTTGGGTAGGGGAGGAAGGAGGACTCAGTTCGAGAGGAAAGGGCTATATGCAGAGGCCCGCTGTAGGTAGTGTTTTTAATGGGGAGAGAGATGCGCACTGCCTTCTGTAGTTCCTCTATCTAAATCCTCATCTAAAGGGTACTGATTGAGAGAACCATATATTTGTTTGTGCCCATGTGCTGCCCCGANTGGTCAGGAAAAGGCCCTGAGAAGTTTTAGCGAAAGGGAGTTTCAAAGGGAAATGGAAGTTGGGTAGGGGAGGAAGGAGGACTCAGTTCGAGAGGAAAGGGCTATATGCAGAGGCCCGCTGTAGGTAGTGTTTTTAATGGGGAGAGAGATGCGCACTGCCTTCTGTAGTTCCTCTATCTAAATCCTCATCTAAAGGGTACTGATTGAGAGAACCATATATTTGTTTGTGCCCATGTGCTGCCCCGAGATTTCTGTTGTTTTATTTGGAAAATTTTTTACTGATTACTCCTCTTTCCCTTAAAAATGAATCAAATTCAGATTTGTTGACCTGCATTCCTCAAACAAAATCTAAACTTCCCAAGTTTAACCAACATGACACTACATTAAGTTTTTCTTTATATTTTTTTATATTTCAAAAGAGAAGAACTTTTTTATAATTGTAAATATTTCTAAATTTATTCAATTTTTTTTCAAAATTTCTCGAAATTTCTAATATATATTTTATGGAATTTATATATTTGCTGACGTGTTTTACTTTTTTTCTGGAAGAAAATTTCGTGAATAGTTTGTTATATTATTTGTTGATGTGATTTGGTTGTGAAGTATTGTGCGATTTTTCTTTTATTATTGTTTATAAAGAAAATGAATTTACTGGTTTTTTTCTGTTCCGATGTGTCTTTTTTATCAAATCTGTACTCAAAAGACGACTTTTTCTGTATATCTGTTATTGAAATGAATAATGCTTTCTGTATTTCTTTTCCTTTTTACAGATATCACTTTTTTATCTTTCCTATCGTTTCACTTCTGATGGTTCCCCTCCACGCCCCTCTCTCCCCTCTCCCCCGCCCACGCCCCTATTTCGCCGTAGCCTCCCCACCCGATCCCCCCTCTTTCACCCTCCCCCTTCCCAAAAAAACAAGAAAAATTTAGAGCAAGATAAACAAAAATATGTAAAGATATGAATTTATGCAGTTAAATTTCGAAAATTTCACAAAAAAGTTTCCGGAAATCTTCCCAATTCTCAATCGATAAAAGTTCCTGTTGCTAAGTTTTGATTTTTATTTGAGCAGTCGAATCCATCTTAGCATAAAGGTGAATATTTCTTGATTAGTTGATTCGTTATTTCCGATGGCTAATCACGTGATTTATTTCTATCGTCGACGGGTGACTATTAAAAGATTATATTTATTATTGTTGATGTTTTACACCTGCTAGATCTTAACATGAAATGTGCGTTATTTTGATATTAAAAATAGCTATTATACTATATTGCATTCTTTGATATATCAATTTTCACGCATGCAACTTTTGCGAACAGAGAAACTTTTCGTGGCTAACATTTATTTCCTTTTATTATCCTCATAGTCCATATATAT
>JAARMF010000235.1:15761-30500 GCA_022844705.1 Toxascaris leonina
CCTAATTTATGCAACAATTTTTTCTCAGGAATACATCCATTAATTGACAAATATCTCCGTTTTCTATAATAGCACATTTGCATTTCAAAGTTTCAGCATTACTAACAATTCTGCCCAATCCGCTATATAAATAATTGAGATCAATACCTGAACGAACTTCACAAATTATCCTAGAAGCACCGATCTCTATTCCTTTAAAAGTTTTTCAAAATCTTACTTTCTATAATCACATCGCTCATAAGTGCGATAGCAGAAATACATTGAAATTTGGCTGTTCATTCACAGTTGCCCATTTTATTCATTTAAGATGTCCGTTTTGCCAATTCAGGGTGTCCATTTTGTCCATAGTGAATTATTTTCAAGTCCATTGTCACTCTACATTAATACCATTGCAAAACGTTGGATTCAGCAGCATAGACGCAAAGTTATACGCAATAGCGTCAATTCCTTTATTCCTGTTACGTATGCAAACCCTCCATCACCGGATGGAAAAACTTTTATCGCGCTATACAAAGAATATTGAAGAAATACAAGCATAAGATAAATAAATAATTATCAATATATGCAACAAAAACCCATAATAATTTTTTTTTATTACTTTGCAAAGGTCGTAGTTGAAGCCGGTTTATGTAGGATGTATGAGATAGGGTCTTTATTGGTGATTACCAATGGGGAATGACGCAATTTTTGTAACCTTTTTGAAAAAAAAGTTCATTAATCATCGATGCTTGAATTGAGTCGAGATCATCTTACATGAATAGATATGAATGGTGATATCTTTTCAGTTGAATTCAATTCCAATTAAGAGAACACTTCTTTGATAGCGTTCAATCGTAAAACAATTTCTTCTTTTGTTACTATTCAAATAACTCAATTGTCTCATTTTATTAGCAGTCATCTGCATTCATCCGCATCGAAGCATTACACTTGCAACACCTCTTCACTAGAACGTTATCAACAACGTAAGGGTATATCAATGTAAATTCCCAAAAATTCATCTAAGGCTTATAAGGCATCTTTCTAATATTATTTAGTAAAAGCAATAGTCTATACCAAGGACATTTTCTATAGTGGAGATAATATTCTACACTAGAAACAACATTTCCCACTAGTCCAAAATGTGACAAGGGCAATTTTTATCTATTTTCTTGCGGTCATTGATAGCAATTCAACCTATTCTCATGTTCACAGATGTTTTACTTCATTATATCACTTATGCGTTTAGCTATCAGCTTATCTCATTTTTGAATGAATCAATTCAAAAAATTTCGTTGTCAATTCGTTGCAGTTTCTTTATCGTCGATACCATAATCGGTGATCCATAGTTGTTAGAGTTCTTAGAAATGAAAACAAATCGTTTAACAGTCAAATCTCTCATCTCGATAATGATTCTCATTGCAGATGCAATACGTCATTCAACTGGAACTATTAGTTGATGAAGAGATCATTGGGCTCTCTAAGCATTTCCGTTCCCATTGCTTCACTTCGGAATATTTCCCCTTTCGACACTTACGTCCTATTAGATTTTGTTCATCACCGATCATTAGCAAACGATCAAAATTCACTCAAATGAGCTAAAATATCTTAAAGCAAGCTTTATCTTCATGCTTGATTCCATGCTTTAGTGTACGCATCGAAATAAGCTTGTCGCTCTTGTTCCACTGGTATTACGAGCGTTTTTCCGGTGACCGTCTTTGGCACAAAATCACTCACTCGTCCACGACGGCACATAAATGTTCTGAGTTGCGCATAAAGAATCTCCTTAGAACGCAATCCCATCACACATACTCCAATCGACTGCAAAATTGGCGCTGCATTATTGCATTGCAAATTGCATTTTTATTATTGCATTGCAGATTGCATTGCCTACTAATCTATCCAAAGAAAAGAAGAGATAAACAAAGAATGTGTTATCGACGCAAGTAGACTGAACTGGACTATGAATTTCAGTCAACATTCTTGCATAATCTGTAGTCTCATTGTTTATTCTAAAGCATCTTGAAGCGTTCAACCCTCGAGATGAAATAATGATAAATCTGATGGAGTGTTCATTCCCTAGCGAGTTTCTGCCTCCCAATTTTACTTCCGTCCGGTTCATTAATAAGGTTATATATATTCAAATATTTCTGCCATCAGCATCAGTTCCTTCTCACTTAGCCTCAGGGGCTCTTTAAGCTCTCAAGAGACATTTCTGCCTGCCGCACTAATTCTCGAACAACTTCCCATTAGTTGTGATGGCATGAAATTAAATGAACACCGCTTGAAGTAGAAAAGGATTTAATGCACGTTCGACTTTCTTCCCCCAATCGAAGGGATGTTACTAACAATTCTAGTTTCTTTATATTATGGTCATTCCCATTTTACGTATTATTTTTAAATTTTTATGCTAAAATATCCGCCAACTATGTGCTCATTGTTCTCATTTAAATCACATTTGAAGTTGAACTGAGACGACATTCCAAAAGATCGCCTCTCAATGGCAATCAGATATTCCTTTCAAACATCTCTTATGTTCGGATGTTCAAATATTAGCAATTATCAAAGAAATCAGCTCACCAAGGATGAAATAATCAACGTTCCGATGGTCATTATTAAATTTTCAGTAGCATATTTGCTGCATTTTTTTATAATTGCAAAGAGTTGGTAAGATATCTTTTAGACTGAATTCGATAGGTAAAGCTTAATCCCTCGGTTTAAAAAAAATAAAAATATTGAGAAGACCCACAAATTAATGGAGCAGTAATAATCTGGTGGGGTTCTAAATAACTATATGCCAACCATATTCACATAATATCAACCTTTATACTTCAATTGTAATAACTGCTCTAATGTATAATATAAACAACCAATTATTGAATATTGCAATATTGAATTTTTTTAAACACCTTTCCAATCGTGCAAATTTAATTATGTTAAGATAAAACCAACCTGGAAGCAAGCTAATAAATCGAGGCAAATTTCAAGTGACCATCTAATGCTTGTCATATAAAATCGATAATTAATAAGCCAATAAAGTACTGCACCAGATAGTGAAGTGGCACAAATGAAGAGTATTATTGAATTTAATAGTCGAGCCGAGTGAACATTCTCTGAGAGTTGATATCTTTCACTTAATGAATATCGATTCAATAATTGTGTTCGTTTCTGATAACGATTGTAGATCGTACGGCTAATGCATGGTAATATTGTAAACATCTGAAATGAATCATTTTTTTCATAAATTTTTTAAACAAAGATAAAAAATTTGGCATAATTCTAAGGATTTTTTTCATTTATCGCAAAGAGAGAGATGATTGACATGGAAAATGATTAAAGATAATTTATAAGGAGTGAGTTTTTTTCAAGGAAGCCCAAGTATGTCAACTAGTTAATGAATGGAAAAGGAATTCCTCCCTTTCCTTCAAGTTTTCTACGTGTTATATGCTCATCTTAAACGAGTTCTCAAGTCTTAGAGTGCAATTGCCATGAAGTTTTTTTGTGTTCACTGCACCTGTCCATTGGACGAAGCAATTGCTGAATTGAGTTGATTCTATGTATGTCACTTCGATATAGCGGCTTATACTCGAGAAATGAGTTAGAGGTTCATAGCGCCACCCTAATGAAGAGAATATGCTTGTCGAAATTCACCATTCTACCTTTAGTAATTTTCAAACTGAAATTATTACATATATGAAGAAACGTATGCATATGCGTAAACAGGTGTGACTACACACACTTTCAACAGCTTGCAGATACGATATCTGAATTATTAGACTTGGTTTGCTTCATATATTAACCCCTCACTAATGCAATAAGCTGTAGTTTCTTGCAAATAAATGCTCGCGTTGAGCGAGGATTTTGCTGTAGGCAGACTTGACATAACGACATGCTCAGCTCCCCTAGCCCTCCACCACCCTCCCATCCCTTCTCCTCGTATTGCTACACTGATTTAAAGTGCCTCAAAACCATAACCCTCGGCCTACTTTATATGAGAAATTGGCCTAAATGGCTTTATAGGCTGTTTTTTTTTCGGGGCAGTTGTCGCAAAAGCTTTAATAACCTGTTGCTGTGTATTTGTGCTTATCGACATACGTAATAAAAATAAAGGGCACGGTAATATAACGAAATTGCAAAGTGCAATTAAATTGCTAAATAAAATCAAATGGCAAAGTACCATAAAGTTGCAATATATAAATGAAATGCACAAATCACCTTGCAATAGCAGAATGGGAAACCGTTTGGCTTAGGGCTAGTTTGATTTCTATTTCGAATGAAAATTATAATACACAAAGAATACCGATTTAGATTCTTCAACAAAGCTTTTAGGATAATCCAAATTTTGCAAAACAGCAAATGAGAACAGCAGACGAAAGCAGGGCTCGAACCGGAAATGTTCTACTCTCTGCGCGATATCCTAATCAAGTGAACTATCACTGGTAATATCAACTGCGCAAATAATGCAAAGACCTGGCGAGCGCAGAATGGCACAACTAGAGTGCAAGTAGATAGTACTCAGCCATGGTTAAGCCTTTGCTAGGGGTCATAACAGATGCACTAAGCACACATGTAGTCCTTTACTTGAACAACTTCAAATCATACCGTTATTGCAATTACATAGACGGCAAGGAGTGTCGAAACGAGAACGCCATTTGATATATAACCTGTAAGTAACTGATTTATTGGAAGATTACAAGTGAAATCGAGAGAACTAATATCTCAGTGGATGAGGAATTTATATAAGTGAAAAAATTTTAACTATTTTCTTTTAAAAACGGAAAAAAAGAGGGATTTAGCAGTTTCTTATTATAAGTTGAGTGCCCTATATATGAAGAACTTTAACAGTATAGTTGCATCTCATCTAATAGGAATGAAAATGTTCACTGACAATTCTGTATATCATTAACCATTTCCAAAAAAAACCGTTCCCAACATTGCCCTTAACTGATCACTGCATGAAGGATCCTCTACATAGTGTATTCAAAAATTCATGAAATACTCGCCGACTTTCATGAAAATTCAGGAAAAATATAGGATCCATAGCAAAATTCGTGAAATCTCCCTTCAATGCAAGCTTCCTTCCCCTTTCTACCACCCTCCCTCCCCTCTAATTCGGAAGATTACATGAATAAAATTTTTTTCAATCTGCTGTCTTTTTACCACTGTTTCCACTGAACTGCTTCTCTATTGCTTTTTTCTTGCTAATTTATATGCTACACTTCATAATGCTTCGTCAAATACAGAAAAGCTCCCTGATGCAGAGTTTGCAGTGGTGGATAACAATTTATCGTTAAATGGCTCTTATTTTTTAAAACAATTAGTGAATAAAGAACAATCAAAAGCATCTTTCGTATCAGCTGAAAGAGTATGGAATATTATTATTCATCATGAAAGAGTTCAAGAAAATTCACCAAAAAAACGCCGTGATGAACGGCATTGTGCGAACTAATGGGGAGTTTCATCCCAAATTTTTTCGAGTATATGGAGAAAGGGAGGTGAGGGGAGAGGGGGTGGATAGGAGGACAGCAGAAGGATTTACAGTCACTAAGTATAAGCAACAAGTATTTTATAGATTCTTAATCCCCTATGAACTCCAATACATTCATCAACAAAGTGCCCTTATGTATCCGTGAAATTGAAATGAACAATTATGGGAAAAGCAGAAAAATTAGATTCGTCACTCAATGAAGCGGAAGTTCTTTCTTCTATCGCAAATGAATTCAATTATGAACGAATCGAAATATTGAGAGAATTTTGAGAATTATTGAAAATTGCAAATTCTATATCATAATGAGTGCAAATGCAATGCATTCTTTCGCAATTATTCTTTTGCAAATTATTTCATTTTCATTGCGTTTCCTTTGTAGATTACCGCATTTTGCAATTGCAATGATATCTTATATATTTGTGATATTTAATATTTATTATATCAATAATACTTTTGTAGTTAATATTTTTTTTTGATCTATGAAACCTTCAGTACGTATTGGCATCAAATCAAAAAAAAAAAATCGTTAATGAACACCCACCTTCCAGACTTAGTGTAGACGAAGAAATCGAATAAAGCCACTGAAAGAAATGATTCTTAAGCTCAGCAAAGCATTTACTACTTCCTTCTTGGAGTCATCAACAACTAAAGAATCGGCATAATAGGTTCATTAGTATCGGAAGCCTTTAAAGTTCGACTCGTCGAACCGCTTCGATATAGATTGAGATCGAAGAGATGGGAAATTGCGCACGGTAATTAAATATCTCAAAGGCTTTCAACTTAAAGGTTCGTTTATGATGCCTAGTTGGAGTTTATAACAATGCTTATATGACAGTGATAAGCAGTAAGAACGTCAGTCCCACTGTGCATATGTTAAGATGCATACAGTACCACAGTACTTACGATACTACAGTAGTTTAAATGCTACGTTGCTCATAATTCGGTGAATTTTGAGTACAGGCGATAGCGTTTCTGCAGAAGACGAGCGAGGAATGTGAAAGGAGCGGAAATGGGGAGGGGGAGAGGGAGGGTGAATTCAGAACGAGAATGCATATGAAAATAAAATAATTTCAAATAATTTCACAACGTTTTACCTGAATCAACAATATTATTATCGCTAAATATGGCACTGGTGAGCACCATTTTTCGTAGATCGAATATAGTGCGATTGCAAAAATTCGTTCGATAGTAAATGCGGCTAAATTGAGACCCATCGAATTGAGACCTAATAATAATAATATTTTAATGAAATACTGGAAATGAGTTGAAATTGTCATGATAGAAATTGATTAAAATTGAGAATTTTACTCATATTAAGTACTAAAAATAATTGATTTTAATATACGACATGTTGAAGTGATCAATGACAATAGGTGCAAAAATGATCATAGAATTGTGGATTTTGTTAATTACTACACGACCTCATATTGAAGTTTGAATGGATTCATGATTGCACTCGCAAGACCATTCATGCAAACACGCCATTGCCCTATTGCACGCATTCAGACATTCATCAGTTCAAATTCTGCATCCGTGTTCACTCATTCATATGGATATTATTAGTATTTTAGGTGTAAATAATAATTTGGAACATAAAATGCTTATCTATCTTAGCATTATTTAGTTAGACATCTCAAAATTAAGCAATATTCAATTTCAGCTGACATATCCGCCTTGTTGATATTTACTTCATAAGAGATGCATTGAAGAAACGGGAACTCACTTTATTATGTCGCTTCAAACAACGTAAATAATTTTCAATGAGAATTGGAAAGAAATTAGAAGCGATTCTCGTGGGGGGGGGGGGGGGGGGGGGGGGGGGNGGAACTTGCTTTTGTTTCTCGGAAAGATGGAAACGAACAACAGTTGAAATCTAATTGAGTAGCCATTCGATAATTTTTGATGAAAGCTGAAATGTTTTTAAAATACCCAAAATTCAAAATTCAAAATGAATTTCAGTAAAATTTTAGGAAAGTGGGCGAGAAATTAGCACAAACGTTTACAACAAATATCAGTTATCTGATTTAAAAAGGCATTTTTGATTTTAAAAAAATTAAATATATAACCTATATTGCTCATAACACTTAGCGCATAAAATTCTCGAGCATTGTTGAAATGTTGGTTGGTTATAATGCTTGCAAAAGCGAAAATACAACGTGGCAATAGAAATACCGAATACGTAATCACTTGATTGAGGAAGATAATTGTGAGATTTGGATGGAAAGCATGAAATGACTGAAAGAATTCTTCATTCATTTATTAAATAATAAAAGAAAATGCGGAAAAATCTAGCCAGAATGCTAACAATTCTCATCAATGTGTTCGACAACGTTTTTATGCAGACAACGACTATAAAAAGAATCTAAGTCACGAGCAGATTATAGAAAAAGAAAACTAGGAAAACGCATCCGACATTTTGCTATATTGCTTGACACGAGCTGAGAAAATAGGAAGAAGAATGGAAAGTTTTATGATGTGTTTTAAAAATCTCAAACATTTGAACGCATCGACTGCAATAATTACAACTTCTCTGCTTCATTGGCTTAAATCGGCAGACAGGCCGATTTAAAGACAGACAGGGACAAACAGACAAGCAGTGTCCACTTGCAGTGCATATCATAAGAAACGCTCCATATGCTCTTTTTAGCAAAAAATAATAATAATAATAATAATAATAATAATAATAATAATTTCTTTCGAGGTGGATCTGCAATAAATGCTTACTCTTTTTCGACACATAATTGCAAAGAATATAACGAGGAAGAGTTGTGTTGAGATGATAATCACTACGTCGATGAATGCAAGAATCGTGTGAAAAATATTTGGAGAATCGGCTCCTTCCGCTGCATCCATTCCTTGAAAACTTGTTTATTTTATACAATTTGCTTATCGAGAATAATCAATCTCGCCTATATATACACACAATTCTCTTTAAAGAGTTTGGTTTTTTTCTTATCTCCTTTTAAAAAACCATTTTCCACCAAAATTCTACCAGAACTTATCAAAAAAATTCCCACGAAAGTAATCTTATTTCACCAAAGCACCTTTGAAAGGTTCTTCGGCGGTTTTTCTCGGACCATCACCATAAACAAAGATAATTTCAATGTTTGCTTATCAATAGCTTGAGCAATCGGTACAATACTAGCCAAAAAAAAGAATTATTTACAATATTATTTAATTATTTTTACAATTTCCCGAAAATAAAGATTGTAATAGAAAACGTTCATAGTATTACAATAATCGAGAATAAAAGCGGCTATACATACAGAGTTACAAACATGTTATGATATATACTTATGTAGATTTACACTCTATCTCATTACACTGTAATAGCTATACATCCAAGAGCTATTGCAATTGCATTAATACAGTTATAGGCGATATAATACAACATACTAATCATCGTAATGTGCAAATATAAGCAACGTGAATGCTATAAAAGCTATTCTGCAATTAAGCTCAATTCTGTAAGAAATTCACTAAAAGAGGGCGAATACTAATGCAGTTATACGAGCTTCATTTCAAAAAAGTACAGTTATAGCAGTTTTTGAGGAAGAACTTTTTGAGTTGGTAAAAAAATTTCGCTCTTAGTGGAAAAATAATTAACCGCACGTTTGATTCTCCTTGAATGCACCAATAATCACGAATATAATTCGATAAATTTGCCCCAATAAAATTGTCAATATTCCAAAGATTTCTGATGAAAATATGGCAGAAATGAGAGTGGAGCGTTCCAAAGTGATTAGCACTAAATAGAATGTCACGAAAGAATTCAGCGTTAAAACTTGGTGATTGCTTTTGTCCACACTTACCGATGAGGTAAATTAACTTAATAATGACTACAAATATTTTTCCTTTCGTTAAGGGAATAGGCATCTTGTTATATTATTGTAAACATAATAATTAAATAAGAAAATATTGCACAATTATAATCTAAACTACTCTATACTTCATACAGATTCTGAAGAAATGATGAGGAAAGCGACAAGCAGCTGCAGATGAAATCAAAATTATTAGAGCATTTGTGAACTTGCTCAACCATAAAAGATCGATCGTCGAAGAGAAATCATCGAACATATAGCACCGATACTCTATACCTCACTGCAATTTGATGAAAGGCAGAAAGTTAGCGTTTTTCAGAAATGATTCGAAAGCTTTAGAGTTCCAGAAATGAAAAAAATTCCGATAATTGCTCATTGAGTGGAATTGTGAATTTTATAAAAAGCATAAATTAGTTATAGAGGTTTTTGATTATGATATATTGATCTTTTTATGAAAAATGACTGGTTGCATTCAATAAGAGTGGGAGGAAAAAGGAATAGGGGGGTAGGAGGGAACAGTGGGAGGAAAAAGGAAGAGGGGGGGGGGGGGGGAGAGAGAGATTACAAATTCTTAACACTTGATGAAAACATAATATAGATAAGAATCACTGTTAGAAATAACGACAACGTTTAGCATTTCGTTATCGTTAACTAACATTCCACTAACGACGCAAGCAAATTTGATCAAAATGTCTACAAAATCCTTCGCTTGCACTATATTTTGCTTTCGTTCAATCAAATACATCTAATTAATGAGATCTTCGCAATGATAGGGCATAGATTATAAAATAATATTAAGTGTAATATATTACAGATTATAAAATAAAACAAACTATAATATAAATTATCAAATACCACCGGAAATAATATGGAGGAAATGCTAAAGGAAAACAGCAACTATATGGATCTTTTGAAGTTATCCTCGGTATTGCATTTCTCTTGCGCATATAAGCTGTATCGCCACTAATAGACGAAAAAATTAAACTTTCTGAGTTTCTTTAAAGTCGATGTTGTGAAATCACATTTTCAAACTCATAATATTGAATACCGAATTTCGGCTGCAGAATTTTTGCCAGTTCATCAAGTTAAGATTGACAGGATGACAGAGAGCAGGATAATCGGAATTCTGATGCTTTCTCGTTGTTGTGAATTCTGATGCGATCTAGGTTTGATTGTTTATCTTATTTCATTTCACCTCTTATTATAGGAAATATTTGACGAAGTGAGTAGAAATTTCGAAATTATTTAGTGTTTACTCGTGCTTCTTAATGCTTTTGCCTTGATCAGGTATAATAAATAAACTTGGTAACAGTTCTTTCTATAACGTTCATCAATACCATAAAATAAAAGCGCATACAATATCAATCTACCGAAGATTATAGCTCAATCGCCAGTGATGTTTTTCTTGCAGCTTTGTTTCCTTATTTAAATCTCTTTCCCGGGTTTCGTACTGACACATTTTATATCGGGAAGAAGTACCGCACGAAGCAACATTCGATCTTTCAGCTTTCTGATCATTTACTGCTGATTAAGAAAAAAAAACATTTTTCGACGTTATGTTAAACATAATTGGTGTAGAATTTATTTGTTCGTGAATGTCATCTATCATGTGACACATAACGAAGGAATATATTACCCTAACACCAGGTTGTGTTATATCGAACACTGATTACGGGTATATCGATGAATCCAACAGTGATTTTATCAATAAATAATAGTTCATAGACAGGCACTGCGACCGAGCCGAAACAAGGCTGGTCTCTGACAGATATGTATTAATATATCGCCTAAAGTTTGGGATATATACAAGAGATTCTAAATCTCGGCTCTTCAACTATAACTTTTATTTTGAAAAAGGCTAGTCGAATAATATATAGCATATGTTGATATCCTTTCATAGGGGGGAAAGTAGTCTCTACCAAAAAGTAGTCTCTACCAAACAAGTCAGGAATCATTAACGTTAAAACTAACAAAGAGGCTTACTTAACATTTTGCAATCATTAAGCACAGCTCATCAATGAAACAGATCAATCCCTATAGACTTGTCAATGATTATAATGAGAAGATATTAGTCAAATTCATTCGACAAGATCTCATAATTAAGTGAAAGAAATGTCATGATCCGATAGAACAAATAAATAATTGCGCGTATAACATTTACGCATATTATAAAGCGCATATAGAGAGCTTAACGAATTTGCACTTAACATATTCGAGATATATATTACTATAAATTTATTGCAAATATATAATAATTGAGTTTGCCAACGAAAATTCTTCGAATATCAAGAAAGAAGGAATCGTTTCGATTGCTTGCTAATAATAATAAACACTTTATATATTACTATAATATGGCGGAATTAGAAACAATTTAATTGACTCCATCGTATATATACTGATCGACTTTTACCGCATCTATTGATGATGGTGGGAAATGAACGAAGGTGCTCGATTACCACCGTAAATTGGTTGAGACCGAGTGAATTTCAGATATATTGGTTGCTTATCAGTCGAAAGCATTCTGCGAAGAGCAATTTCGCTTCATAAATGAAAGTTCCCCAACCTAACGATGTCTTTCCGTCCGTAAAATTCAACAAAAGTTTTGATCTTCAAGCAAAAGTCTATTACAATATGTTTGTCATAAAGACAACATGAGGCGTTGTTCGATCTATTCGCTTCCATTTCCACTCATTTTATTTCAGTAGTCACAACGAATAGATAACTGAATGAGAGCGATTAGCACAGTTGCAATAATGATTGAATTAACAACAATACCATAGCCATTGCCAAATTGACGAGCCCATGATAGACAAAACATGAGGACTAATCTTGGGGAAGCAGACTCAAGAGGGGAGGGGAGTGGGAAGGGGAGGCGAGAGAGAGCGGAAACTGAAGTAAGCGGAAAAGGGTGGGACAAAGTGATCATAGCTCGTCCCATTCAACAATTCGCACAGGATAGTGCCCGATAGATTCTAGCAAGTGGGTTCAAGAGGCGCATGGCAATGAACTGAGACATCGGCCTAGTAATTTGCGATTTGATGAGTTGCTTATAGAAATAAACCGCTGTAAAGCAATACTGAACGAATTTGAAATATGCACTCAGCTGAGAAAACTCATTTCGAGAAGTGATTTGAGAGACAAAGGAAAATTTAGCCGAAGTGCAAAAATAATAAATCATCGTCTAATCATGAATGAACATTTAACGTTTGTACTCTCCTAGGAAAATGTTCCATTACTCTATACCACCTACGCACAATTCCATCTCAGAGTGATTAGAGATGCTAATTAGCCACTTCATCATACGACTGAGATTCTTCGAAAAATTAGTAGCAATCTATCTCTCTTTTTTTCGAGAAAGAGAGAGAAAGAGAAACAGAGAGAGTTAATCAAAAAATTGTTGGGAAATTATCATAAACTGTTATCATCAAATATCATAGGATGAGTATAAACAAATGAAGGTAGTATAAGCCGGATTCGTAATAGCCGTGGAATCGATAGCCTCAAGCAAATCGAGCCAAGTTTTCATTGGTTTACTAGCGCTATTCCAATATAGAGAGACAAAAAATTTGTTTTAAGTAAACGATCTGCAGGCAACAACTTCGGGACATAAAAGCCGAGCATCATATGACGTCTTATATCCGAGGCATCGTTATTCATTTAGCCTCACCATTTATATACTTTGCCGTAATTTCGAATATTTGGCACTTTTGTTTCCGACGATATACAATTTCCACTCGTTAACCTTCTCTGCATAAATGCGTTGAAAGCTTTTATAGCCTTCATAAAATTCTTGGTTACCAACATTTACACTGTTTTGTAGAATATTGAGGCTAAATTTGCTGCAGTTCATTTCATCGATCTCGATGTTGACCAATTTCCAATAAATTTGCATGAAATATGTACTATAATTAAACTACCGCAAATACCTTAATGTAGTATAAAATAACTCAATTTTCTGTATTATTCGCAAACATCTACTATTAGCGTAAGCCTTATTACCAGTTTTATATAATTCGATTGCATTTTGAAAAACAAATATTCGCGAACCTATAAACTATTAATATCAGCGTTAATATCGCTGATGGAAATTAATATTTTAGCACAAAAATTAATATTTTGACGACAGCATCATCTCCATTATACCTACAATATGCATATTTCTCGACGTTGACTTTTCTTGAGCTCGAGTTTTCTAGCCGCATTCGTAAGTTCTTTTTGGGAGGCTCCATAAGGCCCTGTTTTAACATTATGCTGTTCCTTCTCTGATGATGCAACAGGTGAGGGGTGTTCTCAACAACCTTATAAAAGCTAATGATAACCCTTTCTTCACTAGCAACAGCTCCTTCGGGATGGGTAGACTTCATATCGAGCCGCATAATTTCGCTCAACTCTATTCTGCTGAATCATGGCTCAACTCTCGCAGCTGTCGGCCGATGACCATTGCTTCTCGATTGATCATAAGCTAACATTACTGCCAGAAAGGAAAGCAAATATGGCTGGTCGCTGGCGGAACGAACAAATGGCGGTGTAAACAGGAAACCATCGACACATCTTCGAAATGAAAGCAATACTCCATCCCCTCATGATATGTTGTGGTGGATGACTCGTCGAGGTGAATTTAGTCGCGTGAATGGTGCAGAGAATATGATTGAAAGCAGTAGTTATCACGATTTTCTTATGAACGGAAGTAGGAAGTAGAATGAAATTGCACTGCTTAACATTCATATTTTTCGTCGCATAGCAATTAAAGAATGCTAATTGGAACTCTGCCTTGCAAAATTTAAAGGGCCTTATATATATATATATATATATATATATATATATATANTCGAGCCAAGTTTTCATTGGTTTACTAGCGCTATTCCAATATAGAGAGACAAAAAATTTGTTTTAAGTAAACGATCTGCAAGCAACCACTTCGGGGCATAAAAGCCGAGCATCATATGACGTCTTATATCCGAGGCATCGTTATTCATTTAGCCTCACCATTTATATACTTTGCCGTAATTTCGAATATTTGGCACTTTTGTTTCCGACGATATACAATTTCCACTCGTTAACCTTCTCTGCATAAATGCGTTGAAAGCTTTTATAGCCTTCATAAAATTCTTGGTTACCAACATTTACACTGTTTTGTAGAATATTGAGGCTAAATTTGCTGCAGTTCATTTCATCGATCTCGATGTTGACCAATTTCCAATAAATTTGCATGAAATATGTACTATAATTAAACTACCGCAAATACCTTAATGTAGTATAAAATAACTCAATTTTCTGTATTATTCGCAAACATCTACTATTAGCGTAAGCCTTATTACCACTTTTATATAATTCGATTGCATTTTGAAAAACAAATATTCGCGAACCTATAAACTATTAATATCAGCGTTAATATCGCTGATGGAAATTAATATTTTAGCACAAAAATTAATATTTTGACGACAGCATCATCTC
>JAARMF010000235.1:31101-46723 GCA_022844705.1 Toxascaris leonina
ATATATATATATATATTAGAGATTATCTCGGTAAAAATCGTGCAGGTTTAATACGATGGAAATAAACTAGCGAAAAATTTTAATGAGTAATGTCAATATGTAAAACATTTAGCAATACGAGCAAAGATGAAACTCTCTACATTGATCAAAAGTGACATAAACAATTGTTTGTGGCGGAAATGACTTGAGACGCGCCATCACAATCTGAGAACAATGTGAAGTATCATAAACAATATCCACCAAACGTTCCCTTCATTCATTCACATATAATGAATCACTAAGAAATGAGACATCATACACATACTACACCATTCATCATTTGTGTTTTCCTCTGCACTAATTTCCACAAAAATTTGCCTTCAAAAAATTCCATTTTGTATTATAAGAAATTATTTTGTTTTCTCTTAGAGAGTCGTTGATTAGCTCAACTCTTCAATTATCTAATTCTATAGCATTGTTACATCTTATGCCGATCATTGAGCTATATGAAAGGAATTTAGCATACGTTCGTTTCTCTGAGTTTCAGATATTTTATTCAAAATGAATATTTTGATGGGAAGTTGATAAGCGATGGTTGGATGAAAATATTCGGTTAAAAATGTTTCGGTTCAAACCGCGGAAAACCGAGCAAAAACAAAAAAAACCGAATTGCATCCGGAAAAAACTTTTCTCGAAATTCTATTTGAATTTATTCAATTCAGAAATTACTTCCTCGAACGATCGTTTACTCAATATTCGCAATGAAAAAAAAAACTTTATTTGTTCAGGCCATTTTCAATTATCTAAATGAATCATATCAGATGATCTCAATTTTGTTGTATATTTAATCCCCTTATCCCCTTAAGATATAGAGAATTTTCCGTCCTCACACATATATGCTGAATGCATCTAAAACCACTGGAATAAGTGGTCTTTTTTCCCTCGGTCGCACTCAACGATGCTCAACTAGCAAACGAACTCAGAAACGACTATGTTTGAAAATAAACCTCTCCAACGTGATTAAAGAATGGACGAGTAATCACTGACCGTTAGCTCGAATATTCTATACACAAGCTAAATATTAATCTGCTTTATTGCGTTATTCGTGCAGCAAGGCATCATTCCACTGATTCAATTCGTTTAGATATGTACTTTACGAATGCGAATATGTCGATGATGTTGTAATATGTCATCAACAAGTGCGAATTAGTAAAACGACGGAAAATTAAGTGAAGATTGGACAATTCGCTATAATCAGCACATCTCTGTGACTAACTGTTGCCTCGAATTGAAGTAGCCATAACCTGCCTCACCCTCTATCGACATCAAGCAGATATGAGCCAACCAAAGTTGTAGCTATGCTTGAGATTGAGCTCAAATCCAACAGCCTCAAACGACAAATTCAGATATGCCCCTCTTCTCTAACAACCTCTTCGCATGAAACTTTAAACGTATGAGAATAATGCAAATATGCAAGCAGTTCGCTTTAACAAAACATTACTTCACGCGTACAGCTTGCCTTAATCCTCAAACAGTAATTTATAAATCATCTTAAACTATCAGTGCTTTCAGACCATCGAAATTTCCGGGTTGTCCGGATTCAAATTCCGGTTTCTCATGAATAACCATCTACTACTCATCCTATGATTTGCAACCAACGAAATGCCATATAATTTGAGTAGTCTCGTGACATGATTCTAAAGCAAAGAAGCCTTTAATCAATTGTCGAATGCCCAGCAAATAATAAACATTATAAATAGTTGATTTTTCCAACGTCTCAATTGATACAAATAAACTTTTTGCATCTTGAAATATCTGTAGCTCTCTTGCAGACTTGACGAGAGATCAACGTGAAATCTTGTAGAGCAGATCATCTACGTCGTATACTACATCTAACAGGTCTCACTACATGAGATGCTAGTCGAAGAATCAAAGAGATAGACACACAGACCGACACACACATACATGCATATACGCTGTTACGACAGTACCACGAGGTGCTTGAGAAATAAAATTCCTCAAAAGTATCTAGAGTTAAAGCGAAGAGCCATCTATGAGCAAACTTTTTAAAAGTGGCAGAGGTTTATGTGAAGTTCGCATGCGAATGTGATGCGTACTGCAAAATATGCGCATTCATAGTAACGACTATATAACAATGCAGAAAGCAATTATCAATAAAGACGTCTGAATAATTCAGTGATTCTTTAGGCATACTGTAGAAGCAAATAGGTGCACTTAACTACACATCGAACTCAACAATCGATATGAATTTTGGAATATGAATCATTGAAGCGTAAAAACAATGTGAAAGAAACTACAGAAATCTCTGGTAATACTTACTTAATGGACGGCGTTCTATTCTTAAATGCCACATTACAAATTAGCAAAAGATTCATATGAATACGAATTTATGGGCGTAAAAACTTCCGTTGAAAGTTTGAAGAAGAAGAGAGGAAATCCAAACGACTCCAGATAATTAGACAATTCCTGAGATTCCAAAGCTAATAGTAACCTGCTAGAAATGTTCACCTTGAAATTACAGCAATGTGGATTATTTGTTGGACATTCAAAATGCAGCTTTAAACAAGTAGAACTTCCCTAACGCATTGTTCGAGTAAGCTGAAGAACCTTTCGACGGACTGGGGAATAAGCACTCAAAAGCTTCGAATAAATATGTAATTGTAGATCTTTTATATAGCAGCTCCCAAGCTATCGTTAATCAGCGGCTCTTATTGTTGAATTTCTGTGCTTGTTGGGTCGTCCAAACGATAGGGGGCGGGAAAAGAGAGACTAACCTGAAAGTTTTTCTTCTCTATTTTCCTCAAAGAGATTATACGGAGCTAGAACTAAGCATGTTTCCATGCTAGTTAGCCACTTCAGCACTTTATATTGTATACTTCTACATACCCATTTTCGCAAATTATTAATAGTTGTTGCATAAAACGAAAGAAGTGTGCAAATGATTTTGTTCTTTGAAGGAGTGTGACAGTTGAGAGTGATGCTTATTCCTTTATTATTATAAATGAAAAAATGAAATTTGATGAGGGAGTCGAAAGACGCAATGCGTTAGCCTGTGATTAGCTGGCAGCTTTTATGGGTGAGCAGAAATTGTTACCGACAGATTGCATTTGAACAGATTAGAGTGCGAGTCTTCAATATGTTCTGCAACTCTTTTTTTCTCCCCACAACATTTCTATTATTCATTCAAAATTCTAATAAGCAACATATGATTAAGCGTCGCGCTAAACCACAAGGTTCATGTTCGCCTATATTTATATATTCAGGGGTCGTCGATAAGATTTGCGGCATACAACGGTCGATTGGTGCATGAAAACGTCCAACTGCTATGGAAAACATCAGTATTGTCAGAGAAATGTGCTCTTTATTCCCTTTTGCCGAGCATTTCCCATGGATTTTCTCGGGAAAGTATCCTAGAAAGTAGCCTTTATTTGTTGGTATGGATATGCATATCCATGAATAATTTCAATTCTCAATTAGTCACTCAGTTTACTACTATGAAATTTGATAGCAGCAATGCGCATTATAGAATGACTTCACATGTGCATTAATACAATTTAGATTTATTGTCTTCGCTTTCAGTTATCAACGACATCTAATAAAGATTTAATTTCATACGAGCTCTGATTTCTTAGACTCATTGTAAAAACTTCAGAAAGTCGATTGGAAATAAAATTTTCCAAATAGAATTTTGTCGGGTTTTAGTAGATATTTTCTTCCAATCATTTAAACTCGAATATTTCCCGGAAGGTGAGGAATTTTAACGACTTACAAACTAAAATAGGAAACATTAGGGTAATTATCACTCTTTCCTACTTCATTCATTCACTGAGAGGGCAGAAATGCTGCTTCTTCCTGCTTATAAGGAAACATTGATGATGTTAGAGCATTCGCTACTTTCCCGCTAATAAAAATGTGCAACTTTTTTGAAATGTACGGAAAAACTCGAATTTTTATGACATTTATAATGACACTATGTCTAATGGCCACTAGGTTAGTTCTGTTAAGTAATCTATTGAATGGAATGAGTTGAGGATTATTAAAGATAAACTTTTTGCAAAAATTTGTCGCAAACGAAAGATATCTAGAACGATATCTCACACTTCCTTCTAATAGGAGCGCTTCAATCAAAGGAATTGCAGCGGTATAGCATGTGATCTTTGGAATTAGTTTTGCAAACACCAATATTCAGATTTTCGCATAAACAAAATTGGAACGACAGAAAAAGAATGCCAAGGAAAAAGTCAACAATGAAAAAAATTAAGAGGAAACTTTGAGAAAGTGAGAAATTGGAAAACATTAAAATAAAACTTTTGAAAAAGCAAAAATCAGAAAGCAGAAATATTTCAAAAGCAAAAATATATTCAGTCGTCTCATTGATTCTCAATTAACTACGAATTATTTCTGAGATTCATTAATAATTTTTATATATTTCAGTTAGTATAAATGTTATGCGAATGAAACAAGCATAAGTGGATATTTCAGTGATGAAAAATCGAATTCTCCGAATAAATTATCTCATTTATGGGCAAATTTTCAGCAAATAATCTTCAAATAATTTCCGTTTTCTCTTCAATAACTCAAAATAGAATTAGTTCTTCAAGAAATGAGAGAATACATTTCTATTCAAAATGAATAAAACAATACTGCAATAGTGCATTGTTCCATAATACTCAACAATGACGTCATCACACAAAAAGATATTTGTTGCTTTTGCGTAAATCCTTTGTACAGTTTAACATTTTGCATTGCAAAAATTCATTTTCGCAAAAGTAATGCACTCAAACGCGGTACTCAGCAATGATGGTTGCTATCTTCATTTCCCATCTGTTGAGGCATTTTCAGAATCGGTCGGTCTTATCGGTCGTATACACTAAGGATTGCATCAATATGTTGACATCAATTTTTGTGCATTTGATAGATTTATTCGCCTTCATATGTGAAAATTTTCTTCAAAAACAAAGCATTGAAAACATGCGGCTGTTTAGCGGTTAATATGCTTGTATGAGGCATTATTGTCTGTTGATTGAAAATGTTTGCATCTTCTTTCAATTGTAATCTCTCTTCCAGTGATTGTTTGTACAAGTGTGAAAAATTTGCTGAAAAATTGGCAAGAAAGAACATACATTAACTGAGCTGATTAATTAAAGTCAGGTGACGTACCCACCAAGCCGAGCTAGTTAATTAAGCCCAGATAAAGCATTTATGACGCACACTAACAGATTCTGGAATAGAGTGATGAATGAGACGTGAGCCTATAACTATGAGGGGAAGGGAAGAGATGAAACTTAATGCTTGAAGATGTGTCATCTGAAATCTCAAATGGTCTGATACATGCCTTCGAAATTAAATTGTTATAGCTGATAAGGCGTTTAAGATCCTTCAACTAATGACCCTTGAAAGGTAATATTTTAGCGCTTCCGTACTCTACACTTTTCACTACCTCGGAACTCTCAAGTCGAAGACCTCTCATCTCCTGTTCCTTATCAACACTTACTGACCACAACTAGCAAGTAGATCGATTTTCGTGTATCTTGAGTGGTAGACTGCAAGTAAATCCGGTGGACTGTAAGTAAACTCGTCGGATATTCGTATGGATTTTAGTTCATATCAACTCCTACGTTAAACAGCAATCGACACAAAGAATCATCGAAATTAAAGATAATTGAGTGAAATTTGAAGCTGAATCGATCAATAATTTCAGGAAGCGATCCGATGTGATAGAGAGAACATCGCAAATTGCGACATTTAATTCTTTGTGAAATGTGTATGAAAATATCATCAGAAATGCTTGTTCAGGTTGTATTCTGTTGTGAAAGCTTTTTCGCAACTTTAAGATGCCCTTTTCTCGTCGTTAAATGCCCTCAGATACTTCTCATATCCGTCTTTTGGGAAGTGCGCTATCCTATACAATTCTCCACTAAAATCATATTTCTAATTACACATGCGATAATTTGAACTACATCACCTCACCTTTCCAGGTAATATTATACCTCGAACAAAAGAATTGTCCTTTATTCTTGATGTCATGCAGGAATCTATCGAATATCGGATGCAATATTCAGAAATTCTCGAGTAAAAAGATTTTGCTAGCGAAGAACACTATTTCCATACAGAACAATGACGATGGAAGAGTCTATAAATAAAAAGAGTACTTTACTTCACAATTCTCGCAGTCTCAATTAATATTCCACCCACTGATTCAGATTCTAATAAAGCAATCGCGTGTCTAATGATGCATTATTTTAAAAGACACTTTTGAGGTGATCTTTTCTGTTGAATGGTTAATTGAAATCGAGTGAGCATTGTTCGAACCTATCAATTTCTTTCTATGCTTCAATGCGCATTTCATTCGAATCACATTGAAATTCATCGCTCGAGGGAATAATCGAAATGAACAAAGATGGTCGAAGTTGAATGCAAAATTCTATTGAATGTTAATCATCGATCGAAAAAAACCACTTGAAATTGAGCTTAATAGGATTGAATTTTGCATCGCTCGCGTATTTGCTTCATGAAATTTTGAAAATTTTTTCAAATGCTTGATTTTCGTTTTCCGGCGATTCACACATCATCAACTAGTTTAGAAAATATGAGCAAAAACTTTTTATTGCGAAATCGATCGAAATCAGTAAGACTTTATAGAGTAATTCAGCATAGTAGAATCAATGATATATAGCATAAACGTTGTTGCATCCAATTATATGACATAATGTCCAACGAAGTGTGAAATTTGCGATTTTCGAAACATTTGACTATTCAAATGGAAGTATACTGTCAACAACTGATCAGTGCGGATGTTCGTGATGGTGATGTTGATGGTGAGGATGTTCATGATGGTGATGTTCGTGATGGTGGTCACCTTTATGTTCGCCTTCATGATGGCAATGGCATTTATGGTGATGTTTATGCTTCTCTATGCCCTTCTTTTTGCCTTCTGAATCGGATGATGACGAGCAACTCGAGGTGCTCGAGTCTCTCCTTTTGGGACTACCGGCTTCAATCGCTTCAGAAACCATCACTCGGATCGATTGCTGAAAAAAAGATCGCAATAAATGAAAATATTTCTGCTTTGAAAACGTACTGATCGGTCGGAATAAATGAATTTGCAAATGACAACAAATGTGATGGCGTTGTGCCAAAAATACTGTAGGAAATTGAACGCTTGCCAAAAAATGCAGTTTTCGCTTCAGCAATGACATCGTTCCGGTCGATGAGTTGCGGTCCAATGACTATCACTCAAAAAGACATCATTTAGAATTGATTTGATTTGAGCTGACATTATTGATATAACTTGACGCTTTGGGGGAAGCGGTTTGCCACTAAATTTTGAGAGTAAAGATACGAAAAGATAGACTTGTTGCTGGCGGAAAATACGAATGGAATGGACTTCGAAGCAAGTATAAATCGATGACGGTGCTAATCAGTGTTGTTGTCAAAATAATGAAGGATACTTTTTGGGGTTGTTCCCGAGAATTGCCTCAGGTACCCGATAAGCAAAATGATGCATCGACCGACTTATGGGTCGAAGGGATTTTTGACGACTTATTTTAAAGCATCCAGATAGCGAGCATTTTCTGATCTTCAACGGCAGCAGCGATACTACTAATCTTTGAGAAAATTTCTATTTCCACGTATAGTTTATAGGCACTATCAAGCATGCAAATAATATCCTCTTCTATACCACCTACAAAGTAATAATCCATCGATCTCCTACCACAGCACAATTTAGAAGTTACACCTGTAGAAATCACGTCGGGAGAACATAAAGGGGGGAGGGGAAGGGCTAGAAGTGGGAAAAGGACGTCATGGAGTTGTTTGTCACAACGGGGGCAACAACTTGATGGTACTTAAAAACTAACAATATTAAGGAAATATCAGTGCGTATAAGGTTGCATAATGAAGCAAATTCGATGCATCAAAGCAGTAAAATTTTCGCTGTCTTTGTAGGAATATGGCGAATTAATGAGACAATTGAAATTTGCGGAAGTTTAGACTTAGACAAATATAGTACCATCTCGACTGGTATACAATAACGCTATTGGGCATTACTGCATCATACTACAACATGTAGTTGGCGATGGAATAATAAATATTTGTGCACTTAAATAATCTGTATGACCTTAGCTCAAATTTTGAAGACTTTTGCGAAAAGCGATTAATTTCGCGAACGCAGCTAAAAAAGTTAACTGAAAAAGAAAATATTACTTGCCAGTGAATGCTATTATCCTATGAGATTTGAAGATGAGATCTCCTCATCGAACTCTTATAGTTTATGTGGAACAGTGGTTCCTAAGAGATTTCAGAAGCTGAAAATGTGCGGAAAAGAGAGTTTTATTGTCTACAGCATTTCCATAATCGCTAGAAATGATTCCTTTTCAAAAAATATTGAAAATGATTTCCTTCTCAAAAAGAAAATTCAACTTTAAAATCGAAATAGTCGATGAATATTGATGAAAAGATTCTAGTTCAAAAGTGTTTCTTAATTACATCGCCTTATGAGAAGTACTTTAGAGCCGGATCCACTCAAATAAGACTCCAGTAATGAGATCGGTTGGTAATCGCAATAGTTGTGGCATATAAAAAAGCAGTAACAGTGATCTTTATGTGAGTTGAGCAACAATTCAATCATCTTTGTTCCGTCGTTTCTGCATTCATTAATTAAACAGTTATTGGGCTGATTGAAAAGCTGTATGATTGTTCCCTTAAACAACTCACAACGAAACGATCATAACAGTAGTAAACAGTATCGATTGGTTATCATGGAATAGTAGATTCGGAATTTTTGTGGAAATTGACCTTTGGAATTTCTATAAATGTATGAAAAAGTAGCCCTCGAGGGGGAACAAATTCCTTAATGTCAAGGTCAACTAACTTCTTGAACAAAATGATAATGCTAAAATACCCATGTATATGCTGCACCTATATTGGCATACATTTATACTATAAGAAGACAATTGTATTGTTTGTTATTTCGGTGTTTTTCATTACCTTTGAAGGCGCATAGAACTGATGTGGTGAGAAATTGTGCATTGGAGTGGAGTATATTTTACATCAACAATTTTAGAATGCGCTACACTGCTAATGACATATCAGAGTTGACTTCCTCAACTATGATCTTTGACCTCTTAATATTCATTTAAGCATAAAAGATTAATGCTTCTAACACAATTCGTTTATTTCAAATATTTGTAGTTTATAGTTCCTCTGCTGCTTGTAGTCATATTTTCCTTTCACAAACATTCAATATTTATGCTTCAAAGAGCAGAATTGTAAAGATCCCGAAAAATCCGCTACAAGTGGTATGATAATCTCCACTACATTCATACATCACTAATAAACAACTTCTATTACATATTTAATAACTTATATCCCGATATAGGAATTTAAATATCAAGAACCTTTTACTTTCCTATCTCGTTTAATTAAAACATCAATAACGTGCTCATATAACTTTATTATTTTCATATTTCATTTACTTTATACACCCATATTGAGCATTTCATAAGCCTTTACAATCTTTACATTTCATGTAATTTACATACCAATATGATGGTTTAAATGGAATTGAGAGACGACATCATTTCCTCGTTCACTCCTTATCTCTCATCGATCCCCTCCCCCCCCCCCTGCNTCTTTCTTTGCCATTCATAATCCCTTCCCCCCCCCCCCCCCCCCCCCCAACTAGAGAAGCAATGTTTTGCAAAATTGTATATGTTCGCACATAATATTAGTTTGCCATGCATCATTTGAAATTTCACGTGGGGATAAAGAGCGAGAGAATGAGATTTGAAAGTCACTCTTTGCTTAATGATTGAAACAGTTAAATTTCCTAACGTAATATTAGGTATATTATAGGCTACAAATTTGTCAGAGCGGAGAAGAGAAGCGCTAAGTCAACAAAAATAATCGTTTCTAAATTTTCTCAGAGTTTTCTCTCCCAGCAATTCTTATCAAATTATTCCCATTTCTGTAGAAGTCGATCACATTAGGTGACCTTGAGGTCGATCTTTGAGGTCGAGCTGTGGCGTCGATTCTTGAGATGGATCACGAAAATGTGAACGCTTAATAGATGAACAATAGCGATTGGAAATAAATATGGCAAAAATATTAAAAGCTGTTTGAACTTTTGGAAGGAGAAGCATGTGCAACTCACCGATGCACTTGATGGCGAAATAAGCGATAGGAGAGGAGAAAGGATGGAAGAAGCGTTATGCGAATGATAAGAGGTCGAATTGTAGATTGCATTCTCTTCTATTTATAATGTTTCTGCTTTCCATTTGTATAGAAGATTACTTTTTGTTGAGAGGATGTTTATTTCTCTTTTAAGATATAATAATGCTCCCTTTATGATGATCTGCCTCATGATTAAAAAAATCGAAATGAGAGTACACTAAAAAGAGGTAGTTTTTTCGAAAAATCTGTTTTTGCCGCATACCATAAACCCCAATTTAGGAACGGGAGGGTGGGGGGGGGGGCGTATGGAATGGGAGTGAAAGGATAACAAGAAAATTGTACGATCGCGATTCCGCAATGGGCGAATTTCTAAGAACGTTTTATTAATATCAATGTCTTAGGATAATAGCAAGGCCAAAGTGACATTTCCATACTTGTGCCGCTCGAGGGGACAAATAAAGTTCATTTGACGTGTGCGATTGTGGCGGAAATCATCCCAAATCGATGCATTAAAACATACTTAATACTGATGGGTGGAAGAAGAAGTCATCATTCTACTCAGGCAGGTGGATATATATATATATATATATATATATATATATATATATATATATCCTCGGTTCTTCGATTGCAGCCAAAGAAATCTACTTACTCGACCCTAAAAATGAGTTTCCACTGTCAACGGCTCTAAGAATTAAAATAAGCAGTACGAAAAAGACTTTTGGAACCTCTGACCTCTTTTGCATATTTCTGTCGACAATACGGTTGCTGGTGGAAGGGCTGCATAGATAAGCTTCTCACCATACCGCACCTTTCAAAAGCAACCCGTTCGTTAATTAGTCATAATCTTTTCAATTTCTGCAAATGTAGACTGCTTTCTCTCCAGAGCTGGATAGAAGGAGTGGGGAGGGAGCTAATTGACAGGTGGGCGACGATTTTCGCTATATGGAACGAATTCCTGCGGAAAATTTAGCCTCTACTATTTGCGTTTAAAGTGCTCTAATTAATCCACACTTTTTCAACTTCTTCAAATTTTGCCATTCGATCGCTCTCTCCTCATAACAGAATGGAATGAGACGACAAAAAATCCCATAAAGTTCAGCCCTTTGAAGTGCTAACCAATTGAGTTTAGCCAGTTAGGTTGATCGTAAATGTATGCATGAATATGGAAAAGAGAATCAGCTCTAAACACTACTGAGCTACGTTAGATAAAATGCAGCAACTGGTGATTAAATCAAAAGCTTCTCTCAATTTATTCCTCATATAAGGTTACTTCCGGAAATGATAGTAGTTGCTTCAAGAAGCAACATCAGACTGTCGAAAAAGAACAAGCATCAAATTGCCTCATTGATCGCTGGCAGTGTTCACCTAATATATGAAAATAAGAAAACACAAAGCTGCTAAGACAAAATATCTTCAATAGGCCCATATAAAATAAATGTTTTTAAAAATAACCACTCATAAAATCAGTCGGTATCTAAAATATTCTCTCACAAACGAGTTAGATGCAAATGCTGTAACTATATTTTTGAGCCATCGAATTAACCACCAACATTAGCGCAGCTCATACGCTATAAACAACCGACATTCTCGTTTGCCAAATAACGTGGTCATTGCAATAGCAGAGCACTTGAAAGAACGGCAGTACTTGTAATTAAAGACTTGAATATCTGAATGAAGAGCAGAAGGCTATGTGGAATCGACTCGCCAATAAGCGCATATTGCCATGTAATAATGGTTAATATACAGTAACGAAGGAGGAAAAAAAACTGTTATGAGGTGACTCTCACAGCTGAAAGTTGCTTTCAATACTGGGCGGAAGGTTGCAAGACATTACCTATTTGTATTTAATGAGCGCTTTGACGTTAAGACAGCGCCATCCGTAAAAGCAGAACTTTTCAATTCCACCGTCCTTCCTGTACTGCTGTGTGGGTGTGAAATGTGGGACACCACGCTCGCTGAAGAAAATAAATTAGCGACCACTCAACGAGCCATGGAAAGGCGAATGGTGGGTATCAGTAGACTGCAACACATCGCGAACGAAGACTTGTTCTAGATCTGGTGTAAAGGACATCATTGAAGAGATGTACAAAAGAAAACAAAGTTGGGCTGGTCATGTAGCAAGGATGAATGACAATAGGTGGACCAAGCGAATACTTGAATGGTACCCAAGAGAGGTCAAGCGACCACGCGGTAGACCGCAAACAAGATGGGAGGATCCGTTGCGAGGTCTATTTGGTGTTGCTTGGACACAGCGAGCTCAAGATCGTGAAAGGTGGAAAAATTGCCAGCTGCATCGATGGAGAGAACAACGAAATCGATGAAATCACAGCTGTTCAAGGTGATCAAGGTGAGTGCTTGCTTTACAAAGTTTAATTTTAATAACGATCAATATGTATCAATATCATACGTGCGCAGTTAGAAGCTCTTAAACAGGGAGCAAAAGCTTTCTAACCTTGTGTGGGGAACAACGAGGCAGACGTATTACTATCAGCTCGCAAGTGCAGATGGAACAAGTTTGGAATGCACCGCAGAAAATTACAGTAAACGGACATCTCTATATAGAAGTTGATCAGTGATGGAGGCCCTCTAAATTTTAGAGTGCCTCTAAAGATCGTTGTAAGAGATCCGAATTGAGGGATCCTAAAGTTTGTTTTCTCCAATGCCGATATTACTCTATATGAAGAAGCTTAGAAATATAATAAAGCGCTTCATAAAAAAGATTAGAGAGTAACGTTTAAAATGCTTCACAAATACTCAAGGGTTCTAGTTGGGCGTTGGCGCGATTTTCTTTAGATGCGACAGCCAAAAACGATATGCTCGCCATACGAAAGGAACAGAATACGCAGGACGCCACGTCACCGATGTATGAAGCAAGTGTAAACAAAACAAGAAAGACCATATACGTCAGGTATTTATTGGCAAGGTGAGAGGAGATTCACCTGTCCGCCAAAATTTCAGCTTATTTCAGCAAATATTCCAACGCTCGATGTTTACATAGCAGTAATCGTTTAAACGCATTCAAATTCCTCTCTCAATGCTCCAGCTCATGATGTATCCTCCCAACCTTCTTTGTTCCTCTCGTTGTCATTACTCATCGCTTTTGGCATTGCTGTCACAAACCCTAAAAAAGCTTTTGTGCGAGCACACCTGTTATCACTTATCAATCGATATTCGCTTTAATGTTTGAAATAAATAAGCAGTTTGCAGCAGATTTACGCTTTTTGGAGAATTATATTTACAGGCATAATTGCATATTGGTCTGCCCGTCTGCGTCTGTCTGTCCGACCGATACCTCCAACTCGGCAGATGTCACTAGAATTTGCAGTCACATCAATACGTCTAGCCACAGTTTTCAACTACTTTAAGTCACAAGATGTGCAGAAGATAGCGTTTAGTTTTGAACTGATACAAGCGAGCACTTAAACTATGATTGCATTATTAGGCATATTATAAACTGACTGACAAATTACGAAGTTGATTCTCGTAATGAAGCGAATAAAAAAGCGCATGCTGTGCCAATGTGTCTGTCGTGATTTCTTGCCTTTTCTCTGTTAGCTTGAAAGGCTGTTTTTTTTCTTTTTCTTTTTTTTTTTTTTTGAAAGCAATTGCAATGAACACGGAAGAGGTTTCTTTAGGAGAGATATTAGAGAGGGCATTATTTAGAGTGGCAATTGAAAAAAATGTTTCTTGATTTCCTTTAAGTCTTGTAAGAGAGGATTCTGATCCAGAACTGACAAAATCCTGGAAACACACCAGCAGATGCTTTAAGAGATTATGCCCAATTTAAACAAATATTCCTTAGGATTGAGTTTATGAACGCATTCTTATATATTCTCTTTCTTCCTTATAATCAATAATTTAGTCATTGATCAATAAAACAGTGAAAAAAGTACCGATAAAACATATCAGTGTCCAATGAACGGTAAGATAGAGCAACGAGACAGGATTGTATGTCAAGAAACCCCCTTGTTTGAGCGCATTATGAGCGGCTATAAATTTGGCTGAAAAAACAACAAATAATTGGCACACAGCCAGAATATTCGAATAGGCACAAAATTATTACAGATGCGATATTTCAATTTTATTTCTTTTCAAAGCTGAAGTCGCGAAGAGTATCTGCTGCAGCGAATGGTGCTTAAAGATTTTGCTTTCTTGAAGAACACGATGAGCCGATCGATTCCTTTCTTCAATTAGTCGGATGTAGCCCGATGGCTATCTGATTTTGGTTAGTTGTCGGGGTGACTTGTGGTCAACACAGTGGATACAACATTACTTAGTTATACAGCAAACACTCCATTTCTCAGATTTACTTCCACGGACAAGGGTTATAATGCACTGTCAGCAATATATTCGCTATATTATTGTCCAGCATACTTATAGCCTTTTTTATGGATTTCTTCCATTTCGGTAAAAGACGATCATAATTGAGTAATGTGTAGAATGTGGAAGGGTCAAAGGTTAGAGAGGTAAATATTATGCAACAGTGTAAACACTTTCAGCAACACAGAATTGCAAACTACATTTCGTTCGAGAACCGTACTTATTGCATCAGAATATTCCTCAAATAAGTTTTCAACGCCACAATTCCATATTTTCCTATCCCATCGCAAAACTCACAAATTCATTGTCATCGATTCAAGATCACCGAATTGTTGCATATGGGATGTGGAATTGAATAATTGAATATATTGGAATTTAAATGAACCGCTGCTGTAATTATTGCAAAATGCAATGGTAAATGCAATTTACATATTGCAATAGAAATATAGATGTGAGTAAGAATAAACACACGACAGGTTTACCTTACAAGTCCACCGCTCTTAGCTATGAACCTTCGATGTAGAGGTACGTTTTTGCAAATTTCATTGTATGTTGGCTTGAATACTTTGATTGCAGCATAATCTTTGGGGAAGGAGTGGAGGACGGGGGGAGGGGGGGAGGGGGTGGTGGAGAGAAGAGGACTATCAAGGAGTGGGGTCTGATTAACGTTTGCCGGTAAGAGTGTCTACTCACAAATAAAGTCACCAATAAACCAATAAATATCAGCAAATATTTTGCCCCTATTTTTATACGTTTTATAATATATTCATGGAGAAAGAAAAAGAAATTCAAGCTTGTAGAACCTTTGACCCCACTGTATTCCATTCTCATCAAATAGCCTATGCATAATACTGGAAAAAAGTTGATCTGTCCCTGAAAATAGTTCTTTCAGAAGATTGATAGCGATGATCTTTGCAAAGTGGAATTTTAAATCACATAATCGAATATTTTCTGCCTAAAGATATCTTTTATTAGTATTCCAGTATTTGAGTCCTTAAGTTGATTTCATTGAGTAATAAGTGAAATGGGACCTAAAAATGGCGTTATTGATCGAATCAAGCAATGTGAATCAATGCTATAATTCCTAAAGCGGTGAATAGCTCTAAGACGCATTCGATTTTTTTTT
>JAARMF010000235.1:46749-75741 GCA_022844705.1 Toxascaris leonina
AGGGGGGGGGGGGGGGTCGCATTGCAAAAACCATAAATGCGCAATGTCATCAAGAATGACAAATCATAGTTTCTTCTTATCTATGCTATACTGGCAAGTTTTTCTCCATATTTCTTAATGAACTTTGCAAATACTTTTGTCCATAAAATTGTCCATTTTTGTCATTTGTCCAATTGAATTATTTATTCGACCAAATTGGTCAATATGAGTAAATTTGCATCGCTTAGAATCGAGGAATATTTCAGATGAATTTTCTTCGAATATAGCTATTTAATTTCGCATAAATATTCACAAAATTATATTTCTATGTTCACATTAAAGACATTAAACGAATAAATATTAGCAAAAGTGTGATAATAATTTTGTTATTCAAAAAGTATTTCAATAGATTACAATTAGGCCTTTATTACACCTTTAAGCAGGCTTAATTCATTCAATGATTGAATTAGAGCATTTTAAGAGTGACACAAGATGGCTATATACGCTAATGAGGTCGTCGTTCATATTAAAATATTGCTCCATAGACACCAATGAAAAATTAAAGGGCTAGGCTAATATTTAAGAAAATAAATGAATGAGCGTGCAAATGGGTAGGTAAATAAAGAGCTAAATAAATAAATAAACAAGTGAATGAATAGATAAACGAAGAAGTCAATAAACAAAAAATGAATAAATATACGAACAAATAAATGAATAAATAAATAAATAAATGATTATACTGATATTGCGATGTGCCCATGGATTTATTACCTGAGGGAGAGAGTGATGTGGAATACGGAGCGAATTAGAACAAGTCCTTGGCAAGCTTACATAACATGCATATTTACAGAAATTCAGATGGAAGCAAGAGAATACTCGGAATGAACTCTCATTATCTAATTTCCGGGTCGGAGTGAATATTTTTCATAATATTATTGCTATAATCTCAATGACTTTCATTATCCCATTGCAACGATTATCACTGCTCTCAGTTTAATTTATTTCCAGATAGGCAAGTTGGTTAATTGAATTCATTCGATTTCAGATACCATTAGTGCAATATCAAGCGTAAACAGCTCATAAATTACTGAAGAACTAATTAGTATTTAATGATATCACATATGAAGCATTAAAGTGAAAAATTCACATGACAACATAAAGAATGGGAATTAAATTAAATTAAGGAATGAAATAAAAAATTATTGATATTCAATTCTCAATGTCTGTATAGAAGTTATTAAATATGTAATAGAAGTTGTTTATTAGTGACGCATGAATGTAGTGGAGGTTATCATACCAATTATAGTCGATTTTTCGGGATCTTTACAATTCTGTTCTTTGAAGCATAAATATTGAATGTTTGTGAAAGGAAAATATGACTACAAGCAGCAGAGGAACTATAAACTACAAATATTTGAAATAAACGAATTGTGTTAGAAGCATTAATCTTTTATGCTTAAATGAATATTAAGAGGTCAAAGATCATAGTTGAGGAAGTCAACTCTGATATGTCATTAGCAGTGGAGCGCATTCTAAAATTGTTGATGTAAAATATACTCCACTCCAATGCACAATTCCTCACCACATCACTTCTATGCGCCTTCAAAGGTTATGAAAAACACCGAAATAACAAACAATACAATTGCCTTCTTATAGTATAAATATATGCGAATGTAGGTGGACATATTCGTTTACGGAAACGGCTTCGATCATTCCAATGCGAAGCATTCCTCGGGTCCACGATGTCGAACCCCTACGGGCATTCAGCATAGGGGGTGGGGTGGGGTGAAGCTGAACTGTAAAACGAATTTGAGGTCTCAAGAGACCAAGTTGAGTTACGATTGCAATGCATTACTAATTTTTAATAAGTCGTTATTTTCATGTATCGTTGTGCTGAAAGACAGCAATATGTGCGATTGGGCCGAAAATATTGTGATGCATTTTGTTTCATATAGCAGCTGAATATTATGAACGAATAGCAATCGGTTCGGAGGATCGTAATGAGAGGTCATTCGGGGTTTATGGTACAGTTTGAGACGAATTTTCAACAAAGAATATCATTTGTGGTCTATCCAAATAGTTTCACCCGAAACACGGCAAAATGATTAGTCGCTTTCTATCATATTTATTCCATTTTCTTCCAATTCCATTTTTTAGACCGGAAAATGCCCGTCCATCTCCTCGTGTTAACATATGCAGAAACGAACATATGCAGTTCACCTATGCTAGAACGATTAGCTCATTGATCATTTTTATGTATTTGTTTTTTGAGATCGTCTTCTCAGAATTTGTTTAAATTTCATCAACGGCATTTTCTATTTCAAATTCTCTATTTACTTAAATTTTTTATTTTCTTCTTAACCAAGCAATTATATGATGCATCAAGATTGTTGCAATATTACCGTCTAATTTGGCGTTCGACGTTTTTATTTCCTAAGGTAATCTCATTATTACAAAAATAACATCAGTGACTAAAAGTGAAGTTTGTTTCTTTTAATTTCATTTTACTCGATCGAATATCGATGTAAATACTTTCTATAGATTGTTAAGAAATGCTTTCGAAATAATGCATTTACATAAAAATTCAGCGACTATCTCGACTGAAACGTTGAATTCGCTGCTCGAAAGGAAAATCATTTTCAAGGGAAATGCAAAAGCGGTTAAATCTTTGAAGTCCACATTTGTGAACATTTCGAACGCCTTAAATCCCGCAACAATGAGCATTGCTCACAAATTGCAAACGAGTAGAAAATTATCCCAGTTTTCTAAGGAATTAATATTTGTTAATCGGCATTATTTTAATTGCAAATGAAAATATTTGCTAACGGCTTTTTGTGGTGATAATGAGTTGATGTGAATTTATGTAATCGTTGTTTGTAATCCCCTCAGGTTTTCAATTTTCGATTTCATTTCCGGAAAAGATGTAAAGTTCAATTTTGAAAATCTGATTTTGCACTTGGTCAACAATTTCAACGACTTCCAAAAATCTCTCAGGGTGAGGGAAGGAGGGAGGAGAGAGGAAGAGGTGGATTTATTGATTGTAAAATTCATATAGTGATCTTTAATACTCTGTTTCGTTATTCCATTGATATTTACTTCAATCAATAATTCGGCAAATATATCGAATTAAAATAATATTGATATTTTTCAAATAAGTGGATGAACTGATATCCATTTAAACTGATAAAAGAAGTTCAGAGAAAATCCTAAAATGACTCTTAATTTTGCAATGAAATGAAGCCTACGTTAAACATCAACGAGTGAAAACTTTTTTTATGTAAAGGAGAAAATTACAAATTCCAATGAATTATTTTCAATTATTTTATTTTTGAATATATTTGTATATTCTAGTGTTTATACAACCAACTTAATCGATTTCAATCAAAATCAGATGGAAAAGTGTGGATTGTATCGAAATATTTGGAGATTTGAATTTGTTTTGTTTTCGAAGCTTTTATGAAATTCTTTAGCGAGAGAGCGCTTTATTTCAGCTTACAGTAACAGCTACTTATCTTAACATCATGCGGAGAATAATAGTTGCTTATTGATGGAAATTTCGAAAAGATTTTTCTTAAAAATGCAAAGATAAATATGATCTTTTTTCTTGACATGAAAATAAAAAGGTTCATTGTCTGCACATATTTTTAAGAAAACATAAATTTTCATCCAATTACAAAGTGAAATCATTTCCTCAAATAAGAGCACATCATAGAGTGTGTTATCTTTAACGTAGTTTGCATATTAATATATAATATTTATTACTATATGTTAGTGCTGTGGTTCATTATAATCGTTTATTGCCTACGCAACGAAACCGAATGAAGAGAATTGTAACGGTAATCTGCGCGGCCTAATAATTCAAGCTTGTTTCAACGATGGTATAGTCCGGTTACGATAACCGATGAAAACCTTGTCCCCAGGCCGAACCCAAGACATCTCGCTTGCGGAGAGTAGCGAACTCATTCGGCAAGCGAGACATCGGCCTCGTCTGCGGGAACTGGGTTTTCATTGGTCATCAAAAACCGCATATATATATATATATATATATATATATATATATATATATATATATTTGTCTGTTTATTTAGGCATTCATATACACGCTTTGTTCATTTATTCGTTTATACATTCATGCACATGCTCTATTTATTTATTTATTCATTTATTTATTCAAACAATCGAATTAATGATGCATAATATCCCACTTCCCCTTCATTTCGTTTTGATACTAACTGTAAATGCGACAGAAATAAACCCTAATTAGCACAGAAATCAGAGTTCACTATAGAGGACATTCGCTACAGCATCAAAAGAAAAAAATGTAATACTGTAATTAACATAGTTGATAAGCAATCAGGTGATCTTTTTCTCTATCTTCATTCATCCATTAACCATGTGCTTCGTTCACCAAAAAAATGGCCAATGAAAGGTGAAAAGAAATGCAATTTGCTCATAACCTGTTGCAATAACAATACAACAAACATAATCAACAATAACTATAATTCCCAAAATATTAAAAAATGTCAATAATATGCAAAGTTTTGCGTTTATATAAACGAAAATGTGCAATCGCATTACACACATCCATCGTATTCAAGAACAATTCTCCGCTATGCGTTCGTTTCTATCTGCATTCTTCATTATTGCATTCATCATTGTTAGCGTCGATCACCTCTCTGAAGCATTCGGTTAGCATTTTCGATTGGTATATTCTCGTTGACGCACTTCGTATAAATTGGTATATGTTGGTCATCACAATGGTATATACCTCGGCCAAAGACAACCTATATATTGGCCATATCGGTTTATTGCATTAGCATATGAATTTATGCAATTTCTTTCCAAATATAGTAACGTAGTGAGTGTAAAAAAAGGATGATGCAAATCTTTTATTGGTATTTTGAGAATAAATGAACGCAAATGATATCAAAAATATAGAAGATTTTTGTGGAAAGGAAGTTTCTTTAAAGTTTTCGCATTATATAAATGATAAATAAATTCAACGCTTATTGCCATATATCTCTATTGTGTTGCTCATCTCTCTCTTCAATATTGAATGCTGCAAAGAATCGACACGAAGTGATTCCATTCATCACAAAAAACGAAAGTTATATAAACAACTGATTGATTCTTCACTAGAGATAATCCTTTGAAAAAATTATTGCAAAAATTCGATGTTTTACCCGAAAAGTTTCAGTTCATTTTTCGATACATCAATTTTTTTTATAATTCATTAATTTATTTTTTATTCAATTCAATAATTAATTTAAATATCCTCTCTCGTTGCCCTAAATGATTATATTTGAGTACTGCCCGCTTATTATAAATATTCATATTTTGCAGCTCTCTGGGGATGGAACACACCTTTCAATGGATATGGTATTGGACTCAATGGATATCAGTACGGCTTGTATGGACCATTCGGAGGTCCTTGGGGACGTCGTTGGAATGGTTGGGGTTGGGGATGGTAATGCCGACGACGAAGACAGAACACGATCGCAAGAATGTGATCCGTTATTGGTTATTCTGTATCGATTAAAAATTGTTTAATTCTTTGGGCAAAATAAATTTTTAACAATGACATCTCGACAACATTGGAATTGTTTATTGCAGACACTTATTGCAAAAGCGTTTATTGCAATTCTTATTGCAAATTTCGATGATGAGTGCTGAAGAGTGTCACAATCACGACATGGGATCATAATGCTAAAGAATCTCTTGATAAGTCAGAATCTCAACTTCCCTCTGTCTTCCCTCCCCAGCTCTCCTACTCCCCCTTCCCCCCCCCCCTCCCCCCACCCTCCCCCCTGTCCTCCATCGTTCCACTTTCTAATGAAACTATTTACCTAAAAAAAGTACTTCATGAAAGGGATAATCTTCTATCAATATTTCATTCGAGAATAGGTCATACTCAATTCGAGATGCTAGAATGGAAATTTATTTCTTCTACATATGACTTATTTGCATTGAAGTCGCAAATTCAAAAGAAAAAAGAGAAACATCGATGGAATGCGATTTGAAGCTGATAGTGGTGATATCAACGAGGATCGAAACGGAAGAAAATTAAACATTGGAATAAAAGTTGTGCTAATGGTCATTGCTTCGATACTTCTTTCTTATTGCATATTCAGTGCAAAACCTTTGATGGCATCGATGTGTTGATGGCGTGGATCTCATCGATCACATCTCAACAGATCGCCATATTTCCATTTCGATTTTGTCAGCATTCCAATATTACAACAATGCTGTCATCAGATAGCGCACAACAATAATATTCCAACGAATAAAAATTACCATTTGAAAACATTTCAGAAAATTTCGATTTTCTAAAACTCAAAAATCTTTCTAAAAATTTTCCAACTACTTCCGCTGAAATCTGCAAGGATATTCCCAAATGGATCATATGGCAAAGCGCAACTTGTGCTTTTTAGCAGATGTGGAATGAAGGAATGAGTGAGGGAGCATAGAGCACCATATTTGGTATTCACGCAAAAATACAACACCAAATTTGCATAATGGCTTTACATGGACTGCATCAACTGACGGACAGCTGAAAAGTTGAACAACCTAAACGATGTCAAGCTTTGTGACCACTGCTACGCCCAAAGATATTATGTCCAAGTTTTGAACTGCGGACAATATTGGTGTTCTTTGGCAGCGTTCCAAGATTGCATTGAAATTTCGCGCCACTGAGATTGCTCTTGCCCTAAATGGATCGCAGTACGCCTCTTTTTTGCCTTTTTTTTGTTGTAAATTGACGATTACACTTGATGCTTGGAACCACACATTGATGGATATTTCAAGGACGGAAGATCGTTCAATTCTTTGATGTTATACATGCCCATATCGTTTGGCGCAAGTGTCTGAACTTTTCTTTGCACATACATTTCAGCTGTTGAGCGTTTTGGTGTAGTTTCCATCTCCTCACATGCGTTTTTAGCATTTGCATACTTCTCTGTAGATTGATCCGCATAACTGAAACAGTGTCGTATCCGCATAGTGAATATACCTGCTTCTTTGTCTATTTGTCTGTCTGTTTAGCAGTTTCAAGTTGGAAACCACTAATAGCCATTTGTAGCTCGAGCTTTTTCTTGACTTGGAGCTCGAGTTACGAAAAGCTCGAGTGCTGGATTGTAAATCACTAAATGGCCTCCAGTACCACATTCCACATTAATCGATGCACTTCAAAAACAAAAAAGTTTAAAAAAACACCACCGACATCACCCACTTGCATTTCCACTTCACACCGATCGAGTCGCAGAAAAATGGTTTTTTTTTTAAATGGAGTGTCTCCACAGGTGAGCATGTCAGTTGAAATATGAAGGCATTACTCAGTACGTGCCGCTTTTTATTGACAACTTGTGAAGATGATTATTGGTCAGTGGGTTCGGAAGGAAAAGGAAAAGCACATAACTTGGTGGGCAAGCTGGCGTGTTTTCCCACTTTCGTCTATTCACTTACCGTCCATAAATGAAAAGGTATATGATGTTGAAAGTAATTGCTTTAAGATGTGTTCAAAATCGCCAACACTTGCAATGGTCACTCATCCACAATGTGGATGGCGTTGTATTACCATGGAGCAACAATGCTTATGCGAAAGATGTCATCGAATCATTGATACTGATGAGGCTTCGTTGATATTCTTGCCGAATCCATTTGCAACAAATACGGCATGCTCAATTCTCTTAAAACCTTCTTCTGGAGATTTCCATCGGTAAGTGCTATGACACATAATTAATATGCCTTGTCTTTGATAGAGTAAAGAGGGAGCAGGAACAAGTTTATGGGATTACAATCTTCTTCATGGTAAGTGCACTTCTGAAGCATCGGGCTCGAGGTTCCTTATGCCTAAAAGCTGTGTTGTAAGAGGAATTGCAAATGCACATATAAGACACAAGAATTACGAGAAGGATTTTCTATTTCGCAATTCCTATAGTGCTAACAATAACAAACGGGATATTCCGCGTGAGAAACTGACACAGTGTGCGCATTTCGGTTTTTGCTTCCAAATACCATCCGGTTTCATAAATTCGCAATTTAGCTGTAGAGCATTAATATCTTGGTCGACCGCACCTATAAACCTTATGCGATGGGGGCTTTTCTTCTCGTCTGACAATTCTTGTTGCGTTAATAACGGATCGAAAATAGATAGAAAGGTATTCAAATATACAGCCATGACTCAACCATGATGAGATTTCGATAATGCAGGTACACAGAGTTGTTTAAGAGACTTGTGGATACATATAAAAGGCGTTTATTGCAATGTTCTTGTTGGTAATTCTTTTCATTTCTTCTTTGAAGCAAAATAATGAAACATTAATGTGTTTCTTTGAGGTATCAAATCGGTGACGACCTTCATATTGGTATATCGGATTCGGAGTCAATTGTCTATTCGTATTGGAAGAATGGAATCGTTGTCGAATCGGCGTCTTGGCAGGAAGCGATTAGCGTTTACGATTTTAAGATAGCTGACTTCGATGAAGTGCTGCACACATTCATTCGTCACAATGTTCATCATTTTTCAGTTGAAGTTAGTTCGTTTATCTCATTTATTTTTATTCGCTTCCAAAATAAAGCAACGAAAGCATAACCGCAAATCCGCGACTCCCTCCCCTTTCACCTCATTTGAAGCCTCCCTTTGTTTTATTAAGAGAAAGGGATAGGTGAGGGAGCTGGTACAACCCGAGCGTCCTATAGATGCCGTATTACTTGACGAAGCCTTTTTTGAATCTTCGGCCTGAAGCGGCAGACGCTAGCACACCTTTAGGCCAAATTTATTCTCTCTCAAAATCCCAGTCATGCTTCATCGGTTGTGAACAATCTTCTGCAGTATATAGCGCCTTCGTGGGAACTGTGTTTTTCGTTATCATTACATGAAAGCTTATCAAAGCTGCAGTGCTATAGATAATGAGACTTTCTTTCAAGCTTATAGGTTCAAAAACCAATGTAATCTTCATTTGCGTTTTAAAGCTTTTGCATGTATCGCGTTTTCCTCTTCATATCCACTTTTCCACTGGAACATATTTTCGTTTTGGGAATTCGTTAGTGATGCCTGGTGAACACCTTATTTTTCCCCACTCCAAAAAACTCAACACAAGATGTCCGCATCTCCTTGTGAAGGACTCAAAAAATCGTTTAATTCCAAGCACTAGAAGGGCACAATTTGAGCATTTTTATGCAGCTTTATGCGGAAGCTCTTCGCAACATTCATGTGATTTACTTATATTGTAGAAAGGCAATCTTTCGATGGGTATTGCGATGATCAAATTTAGTTTTAAAGATAGGTGGGAATGTCCTGTCCTGGAGAATTGACCGATGATTTGACTGACAATATTAATTGGCGATGGTATCAGCAAATTATAGATGATACCCGCTGACTTGGAGCGTCAGATGTTCGCGCAGAAATTTGGTAAAGGAAGGGGAGCAGGGGTGTATTAAGAGGGAAAGGCTGGCTTATATATGATTGCAGTTCACTTCACTTTTTATCTCAGTTTATCTCCTTTTATTTTTCGAATTGCGCTCTATGAAAGCAAAACGTTGTACTTCTTGATAATATACATCTGCTATTGATGGATCCCTTAATGAAAATACATCATCGCGATGTGACAGGGATGAATTGACTGTTGATAATAGAGGAATGTTGATAATAGAGGAAAGGGGAGGAATGAGAGGAAATCTTTCGAAGGATTTCTGATCATGGAACATATTCATTTGATGGAGTTTGAAAGTTTATTCCTTCTCCTTCAGAATTTTAACACAAATTCCTTCTCCATCAAGAAGAAAGAAGTGACGAATAAGAGAGTTATTTGCGAGTGACATTTGAAAGGGTCGTTAGCTTAAGATGTTCCTGCATTTCGACTTCCTGTTGTGGTGAAGCACCTGTAGTTGTCCTAATCAAAAGTATCATTAAATTATAGAATATAACCATCTTTTTTGCCGTCATTTAAATCGTATTGGTTGTTTAGGGTTATGATGCGAACAATTGGAATTGCTTCGACTTCATAATTGCCTTTATGGTGTTTATTGGTGTTATCGAGGAGGGTGATCGATCAGTGAAGGATCGATTCGTGTCTCGTTTCGTTGAGACACCTCTGCAAAGAGCTCTTCGTTATTGCAGACTCGTCGAACGGGTATACGCAGCTCATCATCGGCAACTTTCGCTTCCATCTGTTTAATTCAGCTCATTTATCGTTCTTCTGATCAGCTTACTCCACCTGCTGGTTGAAATTAGTGATGTCTTAGTACCGATGTCCCATCTTTAGGCAGAAGTATCTGCTTTCCTTGGACATCGATCATATAATAAACGTAAATGAAAGAGGAGGAGGTAAATGGAAAGGGAAATGTCCTAATAGTCAGGCGTAAGAATGGTTGCAACTACTTTATGGAATTGCACTACCGAATGTGAGTAGGTAAGAATCATGTTATCATAATAGCCCTGGGGCTACAAGTTGGATGAAATGGAGCAATTAGGAATCGAAAGGCTGGCTATGAATGCTCTCTTTGCACTTATTTTGAAATCCGTCTTCGTGATTACAAGAGGTACGATTCAAGAATCAGTCTAAAGTTGTATTGCAGTAATCGATGATAAAATATGTGCCATATTTTATTTATTATTTGTTTATTTATTTATTTATTTATTTATGACGGGACAATAGGCAATAGTTTGCCTTCATATTGCATTTTGACGTTATTGTTATTGTTGTTTATTAGGATATTAGAGGTACCAAGCATAATAATTGTTGTCGAGTTTCACTATACCTGTGCGATTATTCATTCCGAGTTCATGTTCATTCGTTCATTAAAGCCTGCATTGTCCAATGCGATAATGTGCTCTTTGTGGTGTATTCTTGTATTCATTCGGATAGGCCCAAATTGCCTTTTGATACTGTGATATTCATTCCGATTCATACAACATATCGAATTAATTGTTGGGAATTAAATTAATTTAATTCGTAATGGATATTTGCCATTCAAATTGTCGTTCTTATCGAATTATCGATTATTTATCGATTTAAAGTGCATTAGCGGTTATAAATTCATCAGTTATTGCCTGAAAACATGTCACCTGTGGATATTTCAAGGAGTAAATGTGGATTCCTCTCATGAGATTGGATTTCGCTCATCGTATTATAGGATCAGCTTGACTCAGATAAGAATTGTGACCGGATTCAATCTAGGTCGAAGATTGTTTACGTTGTAATGATTGTTGAAGTGACCTTCTTCCCTTTCAAGTAGTGAAATATTAAATTATGTACTGCACATCAGTAAATATTCACTTTCTAAGTCGATTTTTGCAATTTTTTAGGTGAGAAGAGTATTTTCAAATAAATGTAAAAATTTTTTGAGGGGATATGATAGAATAATTGAAGGAAATAAAGGGCAGCACTGAAGAGACAGAGTTGGAAGGGGAGGGGAGGGGGGGGACTTTTCAAGAAATAACGGAAACCGATGAAATTGGTACGTCTCAGTTTATGCGTAACTGGAATTTGAATGCTCGCTTTGTTTTTTTATCTTTTTATTTTTTATTTTTTTTTTCTTGGAGGACAACAGTACAGACAGTAGTACAGTTTGAATAGTTATGTTCTCATTGACTGTTGTTAGTCTAGTCGGAGTCTTAAGGATAGGTGAAGCTTAAGGTATTACGAAGAGCACACCGTTGGAAATTGCCACAACCACCTTGAATGATTTATTTTTGTAAATAAATATGAGGCATAACACAAAGCGTTGTTTCATAAATTGTTTTTGCTGCTATAATAACAACAGCATTCAGATGAAAATTGGGCATTGTTCCCATAAGGTGTTTCGATTCGAAACGTTTGACTATCCTGGAATTGAACCTTTGGTTTAATGTTCCATAAATGGGCACATCTACCAACCAGCCATTCGAAAAATCTTGTTCTTGATTAGAACAAACGATTGTACGGTATGCATTAAGTAATCTATTCATCTGTGATTACACTCAACGGTTATAGGATAAATTCAGTAATTACTGAAGTCGTTATCATCAACGACCAACCAACTCGACTGATGGCTGATTCGTTAGAGGATGATTCGGATGGCGATAACGATAGAAGAATGGATTTAAGAAACTTCCAGAAAGAAAAAGTGAGTGGTATTATTCTGCGTCATTATAGGTGAATTGTTTTGTTGGTTCAGAAACTGCGATGAAAAGGGCTTGAAGAATATGGAATATCTGAAGGAAATCCAGTGGAGAATTTGCCTTGATAGCCAAGAGAGAGAGATGAAGAAGAGCAATTGAATCGGCGAAAATGGCTTAGAAGGTTTTCCCTCTCAGCTATTCGGGAGGAAATATGAAAAGGATGCTTTTACCATGATGAAATTAGAAATGGTTCACGCAAACAACGTTTCAGATGGAGCGAAATATTTAGTTTAAAGGTACACTAAGAGGTGTTTTGTGGTATTGTTTGTAGAAACAACTTCTCATTCTTGTGCAAAATATTCATTCGACAATTAGAGACACTCTAATCAAATATGAGTGGAGCATTCCATCTTATATCCTTCGAAAAAGAAAGGGGAATTCCAGGAGATAGTATTCTATCGTCGAAGAATCCATCAACAATTTATATTTCCCTGCGAGCTGTCGTCCTCTCAGTTGAGGGGGAAGGGATAGTGAAATCACCAACAAGGAGCCTGAACTCGTCTGTAAGAAACCCTGATCTCGTAGGAGAATCCAGAATTTGAAATGATTAATAAATGAAACGCACTTTCAGTTTAACATATTCGTGGAAGAATATCGTGAGAATGCGGAACCACGCTCGGGAAGTTCAAAGTTGAGTGATACACCAGCTGATATCGCATTGAAGAAGGATGTCATTAATACGAAGCGGAAGTTGAATCGTGCGAAATTTACGATACAAACGTAATCTTTAAGCTTTTTCAGAAATTCCAAAACTTGAAATGTAAAAAAGATTGGGGAAGTGAGAGGGAATTGGAGCTCTATGATTTGAGCGAGGAGCAGATCGATATTTATTTTAACTTTAATATATACCTTCTTTATTTATCGATTTTTATTATTTTCGTTCTTTTTATTTTGTTGCTGTATTACAGATTACCCGATTCTCAACAATTGATGGAGTATATAAAGGAAATTGATTCGACAGTTAAGCAATTAGATGAAGTTAGTTCGACTTTTTGTTGTTTCTTTCAAAAAATTAAAGAAAGATGTGGATTAACTTGAAAAAGGTAATAACTCAGAACTTAGAAATCGGTGAAGAACTTAAAATCCAGCCGTGATGGTTATCGTTGTTTTGTTGAGGAACATTAACAGTAGAATATTGTCTTTGAAAATGTTGGACAAATGCGCCAGATATGATGGGAACTTCCTAGTTATCACTCTAATAATTTTTTCTAATATTTATTTTAATAAAAATCATTCAATTTTTATTATATTCCATCCATTTCTTGGTCACTTCAACGAAACTGTGTAATGATACTCACTTGTTTTGTTGGAGATAGAAATCAGTAGAATTGTTTCGGTGGTTAACTTCTATTGCTAGAGACATAACAACGCAAGGATAGTATTTTTCAGTTGGTTTTAGGCCGAAAAGAGTCGAATGGCGAATTCACAATACATACTGTACCATTACCTTCATATGATCCGATGGATATAGAGCTGCTACTTGGGGAAGAAGGGTTTCATGATGGAGCAGAGGACAGCAATGATTGCTTGAGCATCTTCGATGAGGCTCATCGCAGACGTGTGCTCGAGGTGTTGGGTGCCGCAGAAATACTTCTTGCGGAGTACGAAGAGATTATTAGACAAAAGAAGAGTGCTGCACTCCGTTAATTGTGTTATTGAATGAATGTTGTCTATCTAGGAATATATGCCAAAATCTTTCCTCGAAGAGCAAAGAAGGAGGGGGGAGGGGGGTGAAGGATGGAGGGAGGTGAATACAGATGATCTTTGTTTTATGGCTATTATAAATGAATTGAAAGAAAATAGCAAGCTTGACGCATCATGTTGTATCAAAGTAAGCTAGTATAGTAGGACGAAGATGAACCCAAAGATTAGGACAAGAGTAAATTTTGTGCCAGTTGAATTCAGGAGAAATGGGAGGAGGGGAAAGATCTCAAATTGGGATTTGGTCGGTAGGTTTTTTTACGCCTATCCTGAAATTATTCTATCAAGTGGAAAAGCTATGCTGCCCTCACATTGCGATCATTCATTCAACTACACATTCTACGAAAATCTCCAATATTTTAAGTAATATTAATGATGAATAAAAAAGTTTTTTATTGCTGTACAATATTATTGATATATTGTTAATTATTGTATATAAATAATTGAGTGTTATTCAAGTTGAAGGTTTTCATAGGTCAGATTGATTATTATAAATTAAATTAAAGTATGTGTCGAATCTGATGAATTCTTTGAAATATTTTTGAGAGAGATATGTTATGATTATTGAAATGAAACATATATTGTGTGAGTCTACGAATAGTGTTAATGGATTTTACTGCACGAACATCAAAAAATAAGGTCGAGCTGGTCGACTTGTAGGAACTCTCAAGAATCCCCTATAAGCATCGATGCGAGAGCCGATCTACACAAAGTCAAGAGCAATCTCATCGTTTTCTAGTCCAAATTCAATGCATTTATTCGACTTTAAACTCAATTCTTCTACAATGTACACATGACGAGCATATTAATATGAATGAGTAAATGCGACAATACAAAGATGCTCAATGTTTCTATTGATTCGTTTGCTTATCTCTTTATTGATACGTTATTGTCTGTACGTATAGAAAGCATTGACCTTCATTGATCTTTCATGGCATTTTATCTCTTATAAATCGAATTTTAGTTTCAATTTGAAGGGAAATAAATATTTTTTAGTTTATATAATAAATTTTCTCTGAAGTATTTCTTATGAAAGGATACCTCGAGGTTTAATTTTGCGAATTTATGAAGTAACCAATGGGAATGCTTGTTGATATTTTACTAATTTACGTGGAAACCAGAAAAAATTCAAGGATTTTTATGTATATCTGAGGGTGGAAAGTTCTTAGTAGATCAAAAATGATTGACACGAAGATCTAGAAGCCAATTCCCATTCGATACAAATCACTACTGCAATATACAAACAAGTATATTGATGCACCAGTTTGGTTGATGAATACAACTATGAAGTATTTTGTGTTGATCATAATGCTTTTCAATAAATATTTTAAATTCTTTGAGTTTAAATATGTCTTTATTTGACAATACGATAATATCCTTAATGGAAGGCTAGATGGAGAGGGAGTCTCGGAAGAGGGGTTCACTTGGATGGGAATTGAATTTGGGAATTTATGTGGGGAAAAATTACATAGTAGAAGGTGGTATATGAGGAACAGAGGAAGCAGTATGTGGATGGAAAGAGATTGCGAGTGATCTCACTTCTATAGGAGATCTGAATTTCAAATATTGCTATATTTGAGGAGCAAAGACTATAAGTAATTTGCCATATCGTTACCTATCGGTAATTCTTTATTGATAGAATGCAAACTGTAGCAGAAAATAGTGGGCTGCAAATTAGGCTCAAAAATAATTGATGCAAAAGGAAAGGGACAAGGGGAGTGGGAAGGAGAAGGGCAGACCTTTCGGTTAGAGATATAGCCTACAGTGGTCACAAATTGAATGTTCTTGTTGAAGATGAAACATCAGTGGGAAATATGACTCTGTAAATGAGTGGGAATTGATGTTTTGTGGCGATAGTGGACAAACGTGGCGAATATTCAATGGGAAAGTGATGAATAATCGTTGCAAATGCCTTTATTCTATTGCGTTTATAATATTTAAACAGCTGTTCTATAATTCATATGGTTAAGCATTCGTGCACCGTAATTGCATTGTCTACTGCAGAGTAATGTTACTTGCATCATTTGATGTAATTAATGCATAATACAAACACTTTGTAAATGAAGATTATATTAGGTGATAGTATCGGAAATAGTCGTATATTATGTGATATCATGTAAGCAAATGAATAAATATTAATTAAATAAATATATGGATAGGTGAATAAATAAGTAAGTGAATGAATGATTTAATAGATAAATAAGTAAACAAATAAATGAACAAATTAATAAGCAAATAGATAGGCACCAGTTAAAATTTGAAGACAAAAACAATAAACTTAATGTGATTGTGGAAAGTGACTTAAAAGGACGGCGTGTTTTAGAATAAAAGACTGAATCCTTGAAATTTACTTTTGAAGTTCGGATCCGATCATTTACAATCAAAAACGCTATTCAGGATGTCCCTAACGTTTCCAAATAAACAAAATATGTAATATGAATTTGATTCTTATTTTATATACACGCATATTCGAAATATACTGCAATTGAAAATATGGCTATATGTGATATTCTTCAACGAATGATGCATCCTGAATGATATTCATCTTGAGTCGTTCTTGATATCAGCAGGCGTAGTTAATATTTGAAGTAGTTAATATTCGCCTAGCGATTAGTGATAATCATTAGGAGCCAGTGACAGCGGTCAATGAGATTCGTCGCAATCATTGAGGTGTCGCAGAAATTCCGGATCCAGAATGGTGGCCTCAACATTTACGTGCAATAATCTAAAGGTTCCGCCGAAATCAGCCACTTATCGTCATGTTTAAAAAAAGAACATCAAATAAGAGGGAAAGCTTACGGTCTGCACAGTCCCATTTGTGAGGCTGTTAGCGAACAATAGTTGCATTCGAATTAATGCATACACACTTCAATTGCATCGACCACTCTCGTAAAATTCCAAAAAATGATTCACTTTTCTCGTCCAATCGGTTGTAAAATCTATTGAAATTTTTGTTAGCACTTCCGAATGTTTTTGACACTTTTCATGGAGTGACTCAAAAATGGAGTAGCGGTTGTCACATCGGTGGAGTGGAGTGTCAAATGTCTTGACTCCGACTTCATCGTTCACCAGTTGGGACCACTGGTGAGACAAGTGAAGAGACGTCATACACATGTGCAGACATGACCAACAACAATTTCCCTCTTGTGCATTTCATGTTATTTCTTTCGGAATTTCTCTCTTCTTATAAATAAAATGGGGGGCTGGTTTAAGTCTTTTCGAACATCCTCACTACATTCTTCAGTTTCGTTTCGGTTTCGAAAATCTGTGGGAGTTTTATTTTAGAATCGTAATAAACGATTCAATATCTCATAAAAATTGTATTGTAATTTATCGAAAGAGCAGAAATTTTTTTTTTCATTCCACTTAAAAGATGTAATGTCAATTAGGTTGAAATGGCTTAAACGATGCTTAAGTGCTTACAAATGTGCGTTCATTGTTAGAATGCTGTCACCTTTCATTGCATCAACTAGATGCTTCCATTATTTCGATGGTGCATTAACTAGCTTTACGCATAAGCCATTATAAAGATTGTCGAATGGAACGCATATCGTTGCATTGAATATGTGGAGAAGTGGAATGTGCGATTGCTCAATGATCTCGTAACGGTGTTGGGTGCAGCATTAGTCGAGACAGGCGACGATGCCACGCACACACAGATTCTAATGGCTAAATCTGCTCTTGTAGCTAGTCGGCTTGCTGCTAGCTGCTGCTCCCATCAACATGCTTCACATCTAATACCGTTGTTGATGATGTTTTAAATCGCTTTTCAAAAATTTTTTTCTGCATTATAAAGAATATTCAATGTTGTTTATGAGTGCTATGTCGTCGATTCTGAATATTATTTGATTATATGCAAATATATTATCTATTTTCACCATTTCAAATTTGAGCGCCGTTTTCCAATCTATTTCTTTTATTATTCAATTCTTTATTAGTAATTCGGAAATATTTTCATCGTTAATTGTTAGGTTAAGAGTAAATGGGCGATTGTTTATGAGAGGAGCGCAATAAACGATGCTTCGGCCACTAGTTAATTGGGTTTGTCTTCTTCCTTATTTCGTGTCACATAAAAATTTTCAATTTTTTTTTTTTTGCAAAAAACCTTTTCAGCTTAATGTTTGCAAATCTGCTTTATAGCATTAATTTATTTTGCTGAGAGGGTAGGGAGAGGTGTGAGGGGGGAGGGGGGAGAGGTGGGTGGGTGAATTTCTATTCGATGTTTCCGAGAGTGCTAGTTAAATCGTGCAAGACTGGTTTATTAAAACGCTTTAGTGAGTGGTTTTTGAGTTGACATTAAGAGAGACACAGACACAAATATGTATACATAGATAGGAATTTATTGTAGTTTATTTTCAGTAAAACTTATTGAAAAGTGCATGGGAAGAAAAGTACAGTATAGTAGGATGAGAGAATTCTTCGCGAATAAAGGACCCATCCGGAAAGTAACCTTATGCAGGCGGGGATCGTGATCAAAAAGTCGAAGAATCACTCTTCGATGGGGACTTCGTTGGAGAAAGGATCCCGCACACCACACTAGTTCACTGAGACATATCGTCACCATATCTAGCTGAATATCTAGTCTCAGCTATTCTACTTTTCAAAGTCTTCTGAAATGAACGCTAAAGATCTTTTCTCTGTGTTGTCCAGTGAAAAGGGTTATAATTATTTCTAATCAAAAGAGACATATTTATGGAAATTATGAAAGAATATTATTTCAAAGTGCTGCTTGCTAGAGGATTTTTTGTTGATGAAAATAAAACATTTGATGGAAGTAAAGAGAATCTCTACCAATTTTCCGAATTTTTGAGGGAATTTTTCCAAGGTGAAGTGTTGCTTTTATATAAAAATACTTTCTCAGGTATCGCGAAAGCTTATTTCTTCTGTGATACTCAACCTTTAAAAGTTCTTTTCTACTGGAAAAGTATGAAAAGTCTCGGATACAAATGATTTTTCTATTTGCTTTGAATTGATTACGTATTATTCGAACGATCGGACATATTCGACCTAAACATTTGGCATATTGGACAATATAGCACATATTACTTGGCTTTTGGTCGCGGTCATAACTCAGAATGAAGCGAAACAAAAAAAGTGAGCTGAAATTTTCAAAGATTCATTAAATAGAAGCTGAAAATAATGAAAGATTTTGGCGGATTTTTCCAGCGTCCAATATTAGAGGAAGCCGTCGAATAACAGACGGTTGCGTCTATTCTTAGTAATTAATCATCACGGAAAAATGTTATCGTTTATATGGGCTCATAAAGAAATCGTTACATTTACCTTATTAGGTAATAAAATATACTGGATTATCGGCGATGATCAATGTCTCGATCAATCGGTATATGCCGAACATCGTTTCGACTGATCGGTTGGTGCCGAATACGAAAGAACAGAGGAAAGTTGCCCAGATTGGACATATACACACGGAAATGTGCACTGGCTAGACAATGAATGTTTGAGAGCATCCAATAATTCGCAGTATGAAAAATACATCCGTTCATGTTCATTCATCTACGTCTATTTGTATGTGCATGTCTGTTTGCCTGCTTGTCTGTTTGTCTGTCCAATTCCTCTTCAACGTCTAATCCACGAGGACTATGGCAGTGAGTATAGCCTACGCGATAAGACTAGTCCATGCTTCCACTTCCACTGCAACCGATCATATTCTTTACGACGATAATAATGCTTTAAAAGTTAAAAGTGAGTTTTTATTTCCGGTCGAGCTTGGCTCAAAAACAATTGTTCAAATGCTGCATTTGTGCGAACGAGCGGCTTCTTAACAGAACATATTCATCGTCGTTATTTTTGCACTGTTGAATATTGATGGAAAATGTTGTTGCATCGAAATGCACATCGTGTCAATCTCTTTGACATTTCCTTCCGTTTGCTATTGGTGATCACTATTTGAAGACACCGTCATCGATCAATGACCAAAGATTAATGGGAGGAAATGGAGTAGAGTGCGATCTCATTTTGAGACAATACATATATACATTTGAAATGAGAAATCACCTTGGTGCCGGAGGGGATTGAATCCATTGAGGATGCAGATTTGCGATTTTGCATTGGAGGGAAGCATTGAGCAGTCGTTGTCTTGACAGTAATATGCGATTTTGCTAAGCGATAGCTGTTGAGATTTCACATTTCGAGGAGATTACAGTTTTCTTATTGATGGATACTTGAAACTGTTATGGCAAAGATATACTCTCTGCTCAAAAACTTTGAGAGATAAAAGTTTGCGCCTTTATGGCGATTCCCGGAGGGGAATAGAACTTCGAGATGGAATTGCGGAATTTTGAATCCGAATTCGAATTTTCAAAGCGGAATTCTGTGATGAATTCAGATTCTAGAATCTTAGGACCGAACCGTGGAAACTTTTGGCGCTTCATTTGACATTGGTGCAGAATTCTTTATGCAAATTTAACTGTTGATTTCTAGGTTGTACAATGAATATACTCATTTCTGAAGTCTTCGACTCGCACTCAACTGACAACTGACTGATTGAACTGCTTCAATCCAAAGATATTCAAAAATTGAAATATTATTTGCACCGATGTGATAATGAAGGATACTTGCTTACCACTGTGCGAAATGGAGCAGTTCTTTTTTTTTGCAGCATTTCTCCTACTTCTTGCCGTATATTTTTTCGTAACGTTTCTTCAGCAACTTATATTCTGTCGAATTTCACTTCGTGCTTATGCCCTCTCACTCAACCTCTCCCTCCCCTTTCCTGCAGCAACAGGCATCTCTAGTTCGGATCGAGTGTACACAACGCGATGAAATAAATTTTAAAATATTATTGCTACAATTATTACTGTACTAATTATTATTATCGTTTAGTTTGTTTTATTATAGTTTACAATTACCATAGAGAAGTGATGTTATTATACGATTCTAGTCGTCATATTCCAAAAATTACTGCGAAATAAATGACACTCAGTAAGGAATCGTGCTAAACGTTTGCGCTTTATTCTAATAAGCATTAAAGCGTTGATTTGTTTCTAATAGCTTCGAAATAATGAGATTAAATTCTTATTGAAATAGGCAGCATTCAATCGTTTTTTCTTCACTTGCTTCATTCCTCTCTAAAATTATTTCCCTCTTTGAGGAAGTTTGAAAGACTCTTTGCTAAATGCTGATTTTCGTTGGCGAGAGGTTGTACTTTTCGTATTTGTTTGTGTATTATGCGAGAAAATAAGAAAATAGTACAGCTAGAGATTGTGTTCTATGATTCGAGCTTATTGCATTCGATGCAACGAATTATCTATCGTACATACTCAACTATGTGCAGCTGTCGTCTCTCTCTCCTTCTGCCTTCGTCATTTCTTTCTTTGTATCTCTCGTTAACCCACACAACATTAACTGCAAAGAGAGAGGAATGAGTGTGGTGAGGCTGTGCTATACGATGATCGATGACCTTCCTCTTTCTCGCTCTGTGTGTATTTATGAATGCGAAAGGAGCTGTTGCTCATTGAGGAGTGATGTGTATCACGTGTGTACTAATATTACTCGCTATTAACGTAACATCACTGTGTGCTTCGTTATTCATATTTCAAAGCAAATATTGCTATTTGAATCATATATTCGACCAATGAGTGTTTCGCACTTTCTAGCGTCGTGCTTCTCTCACCTTAAATACCCTCTCTTTATTGCTGCCATGGGGGTGTTATCTATGGTCTAAGTATTCGTTGTTGCAGTGCAAAATGACCATCACATTATACCATTTCAAAGTGTTGATTAATAATTTGCGTTAATTCTTTATATTGAATGAAACTAATAGAAACTGAAGCATTATTCTTCCCAACTATATAAGGGTTCAGATTTCAATTTCATCGAATAAAAAAACTGATGTCTAACAGCATACCAATTAGTCAATCGCAGGTTTTGCGCTGAGATATTAATCTATAGTTTTTTGAAAATAAGAGGGGCGGGGGGAGGGGGGGAGGAGAGATGAGGAAATATATACTGAAATAACGAATAATTGCCTTTTCTGCGCGACTTTATTTCTTCTTCATTACGATCCGATGAATGAAACCAATCAGCGAATGCACATATCGTATTGACGCAAATAAAACCCCTCGTCAATAAATGTCGAGTTAGTCAGCAAGGGTCGTTAGTGATGCTGACAAAAAGATGAAGCGTGTTTTCTTAGTCGAGTTTAAGCTTAACCAAGTTGAGATGTCGAATCTTTTGTGAAATTAGTAAAGAGGCTAGTGTTTAACTTTTATTTTTGCAAAATTTAGGGTTTATAAAGTGGAGAAGCGAATGAGGTGTAAAAGAAGGGAAAGGGAGGAAAGACAAAAGCGATCTTGCTTCGGGTTTACTTCAAGACTGTTGCTCACTGCTGTTGTTATGCACTATATTTCATATATCCTTATGTTCACGAATCGTGATGTAAATACAAGCAGTTGTTGTTGCTCTTAGAGGAAAAAGCTCAAAGCGTTCTGTGCAGTTGTTCTTTTTTGCTTTTTTTTCGGAAATGACGTCACTTTTTGTTCCTTGACCAATTAATTTGAAAATGAGTTAACTTCGGCTACGAGCTTCGAATTGATCGACATTCATGTAATTTCCTCAGAGAGAGTTCGAGTCGCAGCTCTCGAACTTCAGTGAAAAGTTCGAGTTCTAGCTATCGACGCATCGTTCTGAAATGTTTTTGCTGAAATGTGGACGAAGCATTGAGGCGGATGAGAGCGAGTGGAAGAGCGTTGCACGTGGTGAGGGGCGTGCACGTGGTCACATCGATTCCATTGCGAGAACGTGCAAATGCCGATTTCATACATTGCGGCGTCTGATGCACTCGCCCTTTCACCTATACTCTCATTTCTGCGTAGTTTTTATTTGCTAATTTTGGCATCAATATCCTGTTGCTGTAGCTTGAGCGTGAGAGTGAGCCTGAACTTCAAGTTCGTGGTCATTTACTAGAGGCGCAACTGTCGCGTTCATAGATAAGCTCTCGAGATTTTCTAGTCCTCAATTGCAAATTGATATGCGCGAGACATAACGCGATCTCTAAAAAAAAGCGAGCTACTGGAAGAGAATAGTGCAAGGAAAGAGAGAGGGGGTGGAGGGATGGAGTGGATAAAGGAAAAAGGCAAAAAAACTACCCGGGACGAAAAGAAAAGGTGCCCTTCGAATTGAAATGTTTTTTAAGTTTCCAAAAAAGGGTTTTTTTTTCAGTTTTCGGGGATTTTCCCATAAAACTATGGTCGGATTTGAACTAACTCTATCTATATTCGTCTTCAGTTGAAGCTTTTATCCTTTCAGAAGAAGGATGGAGAGGGAGGTAGGAAGTATTTGAAGAGGGTTCATCATTTGAGAGAGAGACGATGTCGGTTCACACATAGTTAAATACATATTGCCACCAGTAAACAATGGTTACAGCTGTGTTGTTTCTTCCTATGCAAATAGCATGATTGGTTCGTCTACAAGGAAAATTATTGATGAGCCGAAGATGGTCATGATCTGTTGTTGTACGTGATGCCAGCTACTACCTGAAGGTCACACTTGATATTCGCCTGATATTTCGAGAACTAGCTTAGTCTTTTGATTGATCACTCTTAAGTTGGGGCACATGTGACCTGAGGTTGTTGAAAACGAATCGCCTTAGTCGTGAACTTTGCACCCTGCCGGCTTGTTTCCTGCTTCATTCCGTTAGGATTCTTTGTTAAGTTATTATCCATTAAATGAATTCATCCATACTCGTGATGTCAACAAAGTTTTCGCTCCATCTACTTGCCTGTATCGGAGATTTTGTTCGTGAATTTAGGGCGCTGAAGAAAGTGACCTGAAAATTTTCACTCTTCATATTTCCAATTCACAAAATTAATTGGCCGCCTTCTAAATTTTCAGCTAAATGATGAGAAAAATTCGAGATCTGTGACTTCTTCGTCTCTATTCACTGTGTTTTTTGAAACTCTTATTGATGAGCCAATTTTGGCATTCGCTAACTTTGTTTGTGTAGTATAGGATGTTCATCGCGTTAACAGGGTCTATGAGGCGTAAAGAGGAATGACGGGTGGAAGAGAGGGAAAGGGGGAGTATACAATGAAGGAGGAATAGACTACTTTTCCTTTATCGAAAAAAATATTATTCCATTACAATATTTTTCCTGAATTCCTGTTGTGAAGCTTTTGATTTCCATACGTCTTCATCATCCCGTATAAAAAAATATATTTTGCCTAAGCAATATTCAGGATCATCCCCCCTCCTTCCTTCTCTCCCTCCTCCCCTCAATAATCAGGGGGATTTTATTGCTAGTAAGTGACTTTAGTAGTAATTAATATTGACATCAGATAGTGAAATGTGGAATCATTTTTGTTTACACTTCAATATTCGATGTTCCTCCACATTGAAAGCTTAAAGGTAAACAAATTGCAAGTGATAGGCTTATTGCTTCGTTCCTTCTTTATTGATCTCGTTCACTTAACATTCATTGCTTTCCTTCTCATTAATTGTTTATCATCATATCCAAAGAGAGAGAATGAAGGAATACACTATAGAGTAAATGAACCTGTTTATTTCTATGAACATCATTGTTATCAATTATATTTTCACATTCTTTTTATGTCTTCGTCATATATGTAATTCACTTTTTTCTTCAGATTTTGTGAAGACTTTAGTCTTTAATTCAACAAGATTATGTGAACATCAACACTGAATGATTTGATAGAATAATAGACTACAGTATAGGATATAATGGAGAGGAATGAAGAATGAGTGAGATATCGACTCAAAAAATGATGAGGAGGAATAGAGGAAATATTGAAATATCGGCGTAAAAGACTTCAAAATTACATATAGCTCATAAGTCGAATAGATACAAACTTAAAGCAAAAATAGATATATTCGAAGGGTTTATTATATTTGTGAGTGATAACTTCTATATAAGGACCACTCCACTAGCTATACAGAACATGTTAAACATGAAGAATTGAAAGGAAGTTGAAAGGACGAGTATGAACCACTAGAATCGAGAGGAATATCATTACTATTGACTCAATGTTGATTAAATTCTAGGGAATTTGCTTCGGTCTTTAGATGGGGACATATATATGTGCCATAATTTTAACGGTATCATCATACATTTATTCATTTCTATTTCATTTGTTTCTTAGCAACCTGAGTTCTTATAATATTGAACGATATTCCATAAAGTATTTACTAATTATATGCCAAAAAATTTCGATTATACAAGTACCTTTAAGCAGTTTATGTTGGATAAAGGATGAGGCAGTTGTCCGACAAATCATCTTGTCTGATGACTGTTTGAGAGTCTGTGATTGGATATTAGCGACATCAATAACAATGTTAAAGCTGTTTCAGTCTAAAATTGGAAATGCTTGAAATGATTTATGTTTTGGTTCATTCTATCGTTTAGTGCGGAGAATTTATTCTTATTATGGCTTGGGCTATTCGTTGGTTGATTGCAGTGAGGAATGATAATGGCAAATAGCGAAGAGAAGGGAATGGTCCCTCCAGCTGATCTGCAACAATCTCCCATCGTCAATGAAGAGGCCGAGAAGGAGAAACTCTTGAAGCATGAAGAAGCCGCTAAGGCACTCGGCTCTAAAGTCGACCCTGCCAAATTGAAGGTGAATTACTTCTGTTATGAGGAGAAAGCGATGGACTTTATTAAAACATCAAGCTTATCCAAGTATATCTCATCATTATGAGCAGCAAAACAACCGGAAGCTGTCGTTTACTTTTTAAAATTATCACTAATTTTGTATGATCTGCGTATCCACTTAGCCTTCTTCTTTTGCACCTACCATATAATCTCATATACAAGCCCACCAACAGGAATTTCATATAAGTTCAATATTCTTCTCTTTTCATGTTTTCATTCTTTCGGCCGTTTATTGGTGATTATGCAGTGCTCGAATAGTTATTTATAAGAAAAGAGAATTTTAGATATTTGACATGAAATGATCGATGCTCAAAATGTTTTGAATGGATGAGATTTTCTATTCGGTTCCACTTCGGTCAATTTTGCTTCTAGTTTTGGTTATTTTTCCTTTTCTTTTTTTCCGTTGCACCCCTCTACACCATCCCGCCTCCCCTCCTCCCTCCCCTCTCATTTGCGCAAACATCTTTTGAAGAGCACTGGTTGATCGAGATCGAAGGATACTATGCAGGTGGGAGAGGGGAGCGAGGAGGGGGAGAGGGGGAAAGGAAATAAGTCTTCGAAATGATGCAATTCGATGATTCGCCATAACAGAAGGAGATGAGATCATTGCAAATGCGGAAAACGAAAGGGATAATTTGCTGTTATTTGTTTGCAATTGAATCGTCGAATGCACAACTTAAAGATGGATCACTGTGGCAAAGTTTTTTTTATTAACAACGGTGATTCGTGTTGTAATTTTTGTTTTATTTCATTTGCTGAGAGGTCTATTTGCAATGAACAATGCATATTAAAAAAACTTATTTTCCGACTACTTATAACAGAATTAAAAGTTTTCATCAGCATTTCTTGTCCCTTTCTTCCGCTTGTGTTCCACTTTCCCATATACTCCTCTGCTCCCTATTTACCTATATCCTCCGATTTCAACTTATATTCTCCTACTTTTTTCCTCACTGAAAGCTTCTAAATTTCGTTTAGCTTTCTATTCCCTCAAATTATTTCATATTTATTTTTGAGTTATTTGAGTTTATTATGAATCGAATGGAATATTGAAAGTGTTTATGAGGCATATTCAACAATGAAAGGCAATTTTGACAATGCATAAACCAGTTGTACCCTAATGCAATTTTATTCACTCTATTATTTATGAGTATTCAACGCATTGTTATGAGTATATAATGCAAATATGATGTGGCACTCATTCAACACACTTTACGCACTCGAATTGAGAGGAAGTGGAAAGAGGCATTAGATAGAGGGAAGGGAATTACAAAGTTTTCGAAATCAACCACCCTTTTCTATTTCTTTCTCTTGCTTTCCTTCTCGTCCTCCTCCCTTCTCCTCGACTCCTCAGTCCACCCCCGTATTCTTCTCTCCTTCCCCCTCCCCCCCCCCCTCATCCCCTGTACTGCAAATTCTGCAGACATTGCACTTCCTTCTTCATAAATAAGCAAAGTACTATTCCTGTCCAGAGTGTATTGCATTCGCCGTTTTCCACAAATCATTATGGCGTTCCATCCATAACGTGTTGTACACTTCAGTGATAGTTGTTTAGTTGGTTTTTCTTGATGGTTGATAGGGAAGGGGAAAGGGGAAGGAGACGTGAGATTTGTCGACTGCTGAATGTTTGGGGAACACTTTTGAACGTGACTGAGATGTGCTGTTTGATGGCGTTGGCTAACATCACTGTAGGGAAACGGCACGATCTCTTTGCGGTATCCGATGGGAGCGTCGCTCTACGATAGCAATGATCTTTACCGAGAATCTGAATTTAAATCTCTTGACCCATTTCTGCAGGACTGTAATTTGGGGTGTAGGATAGGGAGGGGAAGGGAGGGGGAGATTAGAGAAGGGAGAGGGGGATCGCGGTAACGGGTTAAAAGTAAAGAGTGGTATAATTACAAGAATCCATACTGAATAGGTTTTGCATATTATATATCTTCAGGCCATTATGTAGATCATTTCCATACATTTGACTCAAAGATGAGAATCGAGTGTAAACCGGAGTATTCAGCGTTCTCCGGTTTTAAGTATTTTTTGATATTTACGATAATTTAAGGTGCAATCATTTCAACACAGTGTGACGTGTGCCGAATGTGCATATCTTTTCTTCTCTTTGCTGATGCGGAGAGTGCATTTGATGGTGTAATAGAAAAAAAAGAGATGAAGAGGTATTGTGAGAGTAGACGATGATTCGTCACGGCCAAATTTCCATTGTGAAGCTACATCCGTATGCAAAACAACAAAGAGGGCATTGCATTGCAATAGAGAATATATCAATTAGCAGTGGGACATTGCAGTTGAGCTTTAAAAAATTCACTCGTATTTTAAAAAATTTTTTTCTCCATTTAAAAGTCCGAAGTTATTGAAACTTGCCACCTAAAGATCGAGGTTTATGATTTCGTGAATATTGCTCAAATAATTAATGCCCTAAATAGGGGGTTTGATAGAAATTTTGATTTCTGTGGGCAATTTGTCAATTGGGATCGCTGAATTTCAGGATGGAATTTTGCAAATTTGTTAAGAATTTTGTTTTCAAATACGGAAAAAAAACTTTGAATGGCGTTGTTAGGTTTTATTGCAATGTATTAAATCTCTTTTCTTCATATGAACGATCGCATCGTCTCATTCGATAATCGCGCTATCGGGCAATTATAAGCGTCGATGAGAGTGCTATAGCTAGCACTGTGCAATTATCCTTTAGAGGATATCGTTTTGCAAGTGGCATGCAATCGACTTTTAAGTGATATATTGAGGTGCATTGAATTATTGAAAAGCTTTTTTTATTGCGTTTATTGCATAGGAAAAATTCTTAGCGGCAAAGGTTTTGAGTGGAATTTCAAAATTTTTTTTGAAAGTATTGTGGTGTCAAATATTGTGCTTTCCTAGATTATCTACTCTGAGGTAAGGGGGGGGGGGGGGGGGGGGAGGGGGAGCAGCTAGAATATTTATGAAATTTACAATCGCTTGCCTCGTTGAGGAGGGGAATTGTATAACAACGATTTCACTATTGTCTCTTTTACAATTTTGGATTTATTTGTATTATTTGAGAGTGAACGACATTCAGCAAGCATACAGCAGTTAAGTAAACACTTTAAAGGATCGGTGATTTGCGTTGTTAGTGGATAGCGTTATTTGTAGAAGAAAAAATACGAGAATCCTTTCCAATCTTCCTCTCTCTATCTCTTCAAATGCTCAAAGATTGAGGAGGATGGAATGTGTTTTTAGTTGAATATTAGAAGGGTAATTTCTTGGGTGATTCGATGCAGTAATTAATCTTTTATTATTAGCATGAAGCTTAAATATTATTAAATATTGTCTAATGGATTGAAGAAGAAATAAAGGGAAATGCGGATGTGGATGCGTTGTGGGCATGATAATTGATTTTGCAATGAGAGGCGAAATGTGCGACGGATCGCATTCATTTTCTTGTTTGTTGTATAGAGATGTCATTTGATAGTAATAAATGCGGATTGATTGAATTCTTTTTCGAAGAGAGTGGCGAGAGGGGGGGGGGGGGGGGGGG
>JAARMF010000235.1:79788-100218 GCA_022844705.1 Toxascaris leonina
ATATAATTTATGCTTGTTAATCGATTGTCGTGCAAGGGTGGGAGGAAGTTCTTTAAGCTTCATGAGGGGAAGATAGCGATGGCAGTACTAGTGTTAATTTAAGTAATATAATTAATATTGGTGGTAGTAGAAAGTTCCGTTGGCAAGAGGCTGGGAAAGCTAATAATATAGTGAATGAAGTGGAGATGAGTATAATGAAGCACAATAGGCGTAATTTAACCCTCTTTTCTTTTTGCACTGATAATAATCAAGTGATATTCTACTTTACGTTATGCTATCGTTTATTTTCAGTCTTTATTCCATGTTGTATACCAACAAATATTTGCTTGGATTAGTCATAAGCACGAGGCATGGGAAACGTCTTCATAAACCTCGCATACTCAATCATTAATCAGCCATTTTTGCATCACGTTCAATACTATCCGTAAGTTGAAGTGGGAGGGGGAGGGAGTGAAGAAGGGATCGGTTACGAGTTTGGCAGGCAATTCGTTGAATAAAGTGAAAGCAAGGAATGCGTCGGAAGGGGTTTCGCAGAATATCCTATCGAACATCGCATAAATGCACTTTGTCTCGAATAAGCATTAAACTAGAGCGTCATATTTTATGTCGCAATGCCCACAAGGCAGCAGTGCATTTGCAATGTTTCATTGAATGTTCTTTTGCATGAGAATATATGCAAATTGCATGTTCATTGCATGCTTGAAAAGTCAATTCAATCTAGATTTTTTAACTATTGCAATGTCTTCTTATAATAATAGTTGATCAATTGCTGCCAAATTTATTTTATATTCACTTATTCATTTATTTTCACTTTTCGTTTAGATTTCTATTTCTTTGCATTCTTTCTCAGCTTCTTTTGCTATTTTCACAACAATTGTGTTATTTCAACGATGCGCCTCTTAAATATTTACGAACATATGCAAGTGTATCTGTTTACTTATTTTCGATGGTTAAATATACCCACCAAAGAACGATTTGTTCGAAAGTTGATGGTCGTAGTGTTCACACGAATTGGCTTACGTTGACTAATGTCCACAACCGAAATTTATTCCGGTTGGCATTGGGGTCCACAACCGAATTCTGCTTCACCGAACTTTATTCCGGTTGACAATGGTGTCCACAACCGAATTCTGCTACAATTGGCAGCAATCGTTCGACACCGGTGTCCACAACTAAATTTCGTTCTAACCAAATTTAACCAAACCAAACACAACCAAATTTCGTTTTTTCGTTTTAAGTCGTGTTCTGCTCAGGTCGTGGACATTCGAAAAGACGATGTTCTTGCAGCTGTTCAAAAGCGCTGCATAAGTTGTGTTCAGGTTTTTTTGCAGTTGATGGGGAATAGGTCGGAAACAAGTTTTAAATGAAACTGCATTTTGGTCATTGCTGCATCTTTTTTGGACACACAAACAAGAGATCGGCTTAATGGGTTAAGCTGCAAAAAGCGCATATCGTGCGAATTTTTTCCGACTATATGCTTTCCTATTTGGCCAGCACAACAGCACTGAGAAGCTGATCTTCGTCGACGTAGGAACATTTTGCAGCTATAAATTGTTTCATGTGAAATACACAAATCCCCTTAATCATATTTTTAACAGTAGTGGCATAAATGAATATTTCAGATCATAGTTGAAAGCTTTAAGTTCATATTAGGCAGTTGAAATTGAAACTAGGCATTTTAGAGCTGTAAAGCACATCTTTACTTATTCTGAGTTGGTGCTTATGCAATTTTTTAAAACCCCTGGGCTTATATTAGAGAAATATTGTTTCATTTCGCGTGCGCCTCGAGTTGACGTGATTAGTTGAATTGGCTGTTTGTGCTGAGCAGTCAACAAGCCTCAAATAATTGCTTTCGATATGTGAGGGAACGATCAAGAAATATTGAAAGTTCGTAACGTTAACTGAACATTTTTTGAGGTTTTTGATGAGAATTTGAATAGAGGCGATGTGTTTAAATTAATATTTACGTGGAAATGACTGTTGAATTATTTATTAAATAATATGAATAGTTTGGAGAATTATTTTGATTTCAGTTGTTTATTATTTTATTTTAATGATTTTTAGATTGTAAACAATTGAAAACATATTTGTTTCCGACTTTTTTATTTTGAGACTTTATTTCGGAGGAAAATTTCCTCGAAATATAAGGTGAAGGAGGATGAGGGAAAATAGATACCAACGTTTTTGTGGCACTCAGCGATCTTTTCTCGAATGAAATCCGTCATATGCTAGAGGACAAATGCGCCTTTTCATCGGATTCATTCTTGAGATAATGATGCAGATTGGGGCTGCATGAAGAAATGCCGCTTTCTGGTATCTATTCACTATGGTATCTAATACGAAAGTTTCTATTTAGGGTATCCGAGATTAGAGAGCCCCTTCCTCTCGACCCCTCTTCCTCTCACCCCATCTTTGACGTTATGGAATCCCTCTTTCACTTACGTCAGGAAATTGGAAAAATAATGTTTTGGCGCAATGAAACACGTTTTTATTATTGTGTTTTACCTAGCCAAGTTTTTGTTGGTAAGTCGTATTTCCTCACAATAAACTCCTTAAAATATCATCCAAAATTCTTACACCTGGATGGGGTTCTTTTTGAGGTTGTACGGTAATTGTTTGGCTGTGTTCTCAAGGAGAGAGTGGGATATGTTTGCGCATCCGGAAAGATTGATGCCAAAGATATAAATGTGTAAGAAGTAACAGTTAGGGAACACTTATTGACATAAGCAGTGATATTTTTTCGCTCTGTCGTCATTTTGATGTGAGAGGCACTTGAAGGGACTTCGAGTGGAGTTTTTTTGGAAGAGCACACATCGCAATGATCTCGAATTGTCTGGAAATCTCGAAGCATCTTTAACCCCTGTGGTTCTTTACGGATCCTACGGTAATCAGATTGGTGCTGCGGTATGATATGATTGCGGAAAAGAGCTGTAGATGATGGTCGGATCGGAATCAATGATAACGTTCTCTATTGCTTGTTGTTCACTGATTTCGTATCTGATATTTGGGAATGCCCCGAGCTTGTGGTTCCCACCTCCAATCTTGGCCGAACATATGTGTGAGTGTCACATATAAAAGAGGATCTAATCGAAGGCACTAGCAATACATTCACAGGTGCTGTGTTTTTAATTTCGTTTATTTTCATTGGTTCATACCATCAAAAAAAAAAAAAAAAAAATCTCTGAGATTATCTATTCAGTCCTCAAGACTCCAGTAGTTATATCTAGGGCTACAATAAGTCATTTGCTTATCGAGAATGTTATGTCTTCGCTGTAAAACGAGTAAAAGGGGTTTGGTTGGCTGACGTTTATGGCACGAGCTTTAGGTTGTTTCTACTCGAGAATCAAAGGTTTTAATTGCAGTAATTCTTTCATCGTCGGACTTTGCAGGACAGTTTTGTCATAGTATACTAGAATAAAGTAAATAAATAAAAAAGTAAAATAGATAAATAAAACAAATTAATAAATGAGACAAATAAACAAGAGAAATAAATAAATAAAACAAGCAAGTGAGCACATAATCTTTTGTATGCTTTTTCCACTTCAGGGTTTTGAAACAAATAACTATTTTGTCAGCACTGTGACATCGCCCATCCATCCCGCCCTCATCTCTATCCGAAATGGCGAAAAACGCATCTGAGGACATCTTGCATCTCGTGATGACGTTTCGTAAGAGTGCTGGAAGACATCAAAGAGCAAAGCTGTTAGGCATGAAAGCATGCTAATTAAGCACTGCGTTGAAACTCACTTTGCAGTAGTCAAAATGAAAATAAAATGCGATGCGATTTGCGTCACTCCCGCTTGCATTTGGTGCTTGTTGTCTCTTTTATTTTTTATTTTGCGAGAGAAGGGGAGAGAGGGAAGGGGGGGGGGGGGGGGGGGGGGNAAGCACACTTCGTGGCCCATCATTGCAGTTAACACTGACTGCCTATCAAATATCGCTATGTTATGCTATATGTGTATTCAGCAAAAAAGAGTGTGAAAGTGATGTGTGTTCATGTGGAGAGCGTTGAAGTGCAAATGCGAGATCCTTGCAAGAGGGGAGGATGGGCGATCGGAACGTCGAACGCCGATTCGATAGGAAGGCCCCACATAGACAAGCAATCAGCAGCGTCGTTGTGTTTCTGCGTCAGCTCTTTCGTTCCTCCCCCTCATCGTTGAGTTGAGGTGCTGCTTGCTGCGCTATAGATAAGTCATTGCGATTGTTTAACAGCAGTCACTGCGTTGTTGTGACGGTGATACGAAATGCCATCCGGCAAATACGATGTTACTGAGGAATCGAAAGCTCTACAAGAGAAGAATGAACCCGATACTCGAATCCAGGTGTGATGATTTTCGTTGGATTTTTGAGGTGGTGTTAGGGAAGAGATTGAAGGATAAGAGCATGTTGCATCATTAAGAGAGAAGAGCTTCGTTTTAGCTTTCTGGCATTCCGCTAAAGAGTCGTCAATCAGCATTGAGGCTTTCACTCGTATCATTTGGAACATTCACTTACACCTTGTGTGTGCTGTGCATCCGTATCGCCTTTATACTCGTACAATATTTTAGATGTCTCGTCCCTTGTGGAGGTGGACAGCAAGAAAACCAATACAAACTTTTTGCTATATTTTCACGGGAGTATCTGTTTCGTCATTCGGGAATTTTCATGCTAAATTAACACTATTATTGTCTCTATAGTTGTATCAGTATTACCTCTGCTATCTATATATATCCTTCACATATCACCTGTGTTACCTGTATATAATCTACTTATTTATATATGGTTGTGTGCTTCGCATCGATCCACTGAAGGGTGCATTAGTAAATCACATCAACGGTTGGATGGGTAAAACCTTCTGTTGTAATTGTGTTTGTTTTGGTAAACTTCAACATTTTGGGATGTTTTATACACTCTCGAGGATTGAGATGACGACTGTGTATCACTGTAGATCACTGTTGTATAGCGTAACATACTGTCTATGGGAATCGTACTGCTCGGGCTGTATTTTCACACGCAAAGGAAGTATGAGCTTATCAAGAGCTGAGACGATAAGCATTCACATCACAAATATAACTTCTTTATTTGTATTATACAAGTGACATATCAGTTGTCTTACGCAAACAATATAAATGAATGTATTGCATTCGCTTAAGTAGATCCCTTCTTAACCTCCTCCCCCCCTTCCCCCTCTCCTTCTTTCCTCCTGGGCTTTTGTGTTTCACCATTCTTCGGAGTATTTAATTCGAGGCTTTATTGTAGAAATAGCTTTTAAGGTGGCTATATTTGTGGGATTACGGTATTCATGCAATATCAGCACTGCGTTGCTTGATCGTAATAGATAGTCTTGAAGTGCGCTCATATTAGCAAACGGATGCGGATTGATTTTTCATTCGGAAGAGGCATTATTGGGCTCGCGCACGAACGTTTTCTTTTCGAAACATTGCATGAAATTGATCTTTTTTTTTCTAGATCTCTCAGGGTTAGTAATATTTTCTTACTATAAGACATTTCTTCTCCTTTTCACTCAGTTTTATGAGTTTTCAGTTATTTTCTTTTTCTGTACGACTTTATTAAAATTTGCTTCCGATATTAATTTGGGAATTAATTTCATTCGTTTTGCGTCGTTTTTCGATATTTCAGACAATCGAATGAATTGCTGAATTATATCGTATTTGATTGGTTTTTTTTTTGTAATGTTCGATATTCGTTTCATTTTGCATTCATTTTCATTTTCGATATTTCCGTTCATTTCCTTTATTAAATTGCAAAATCTCTTAATAGGTCTCTTTTACTGATGAAAACAAAAATCCAAACTTCGCTTCCTTTGATGGAAGAACGAATAGTGAACATTGGGGAGGGGGGGGAGGGAGTGGTTCAATAAGCCGTAGAGATTTGCTCCCTATTTCCATTAAGCTATAGGAGTTGCTTCCAATTAGTATTCCTTACCCAATTCTGCATCTTAATTTTCTCTTCGTTTCATATAGGCGAAGATAATGAGCGTTTGCAATTCGTTGCAAAATTGCATTTTAACGTTCTCATATTCTTTAAAGCATTTATTCAAATGTGTTCTTTGATCTTTCGATTCGATTCGATAGTTCCACTGACAAAATGACGTAAAATTAATGACGTAATTTATTATGCTTTCGACGAAATACCATCCAAAAACGATTTTATTCTTCGACGTTTATAAAAACGATCGGTTTTTTTGCAGTTGTGTTATGGAGTGTATAGTCATTAATTTCATGCATTTGCTTCGTTATTACTTTTTTTTATATTTTGCTAAATTATCGTTATATTTTGCTAAATATTTCATTCATTCTCTTCAATAATTATTTAATGATTTTGTTTATTATTATTATTATTATTATTATTATTATTATTATTATTATTATTATTATTATTATTACTGTTATTTATTACTATTATTGTTGTTATTTTTATTACTTTTGTTATTTATTGTTCATTATTTATTATTTACTGTTTATTATTTATTATTATTGTCATTATTATTATTATTGCTATTATTATTATTACCATTATTATTATTAATTATGGTTCTTCTGCACACATGCTTGGCCTTGAGATAGACCGCTCTTGGGTATTGTTTCATTTTTCTTCAACCACAACATGCCAATCCTCTATTTTTACGATCGATTCTGATAAAGGCGAATAGAAGTGTCACAAATATCTCGAATTTCTAAAAGCTTTTTAAAACGCAAATTTATTTAAGTGATAGCGATTGATAGTCTGATGAACACTTCCGCTTATCCTCAACTCCGTTCAGCTAAACGAATCTCTCAACTCTCATCCTTTATCTTCGATGGTTTTTGCCCATTAATACGGAGAAAACAATAGCTGACTATTGCAGCACAATAATTTATCATTGAAGAGAGTAAGTAAAGGTATAGGGGGCAGTGTTGATGATGATCTTGCATTTCGCATTTGCTGCGAGATGGCTGTTCATTGCACTTGAGTGCTGTTTTCATTGTGGAGCGTTATATCTCATTTTTCATTGTCGAAAACATTCTTTATCTCTGCCAAATGGACTGTGATCTCTTTTGCAATCACTTTCTGTGACACCGCATTTGACAAGTGTAATCGATGAAGAGATATTGATGAGGTTGTTGAGATGTTCTAAACAAATGATGTGAGAATTATGTGAAAGAGTATTTCAAATATGCAAAATAATATTGAAAATTGATAAGAGAAGACAAGAAAACTCTGATAAAATATAGTACCTTTTTTTCTTTATCGTCTCGTTTACCTTATTTCTCTGATTACTCTTTTTCTTCGTTCTTATCCCATCTGACCACTTCATCAGCCTCTTCTTAATTTTACAAAGAGTTTAATCGGGATTGGATAGAGTTGAGCAGTTTCTTATCTCGGCGAGGAATCTTTTTTGTGCTTATCCTATCTTTATTTTTACTGCCACAGAAGCATGATAGAGGTTGGCAAAGATCATCCCTTAGTGAAATTCTTTCGTGGAAACTTTAATACATCCATAAGAGGGTCTGGGTTTATAATCGATCTTTTACGGTACCCGTTTTTGAGCATCGACAGCACATTTATAGCTGATTTATATCAGTGTGGTTTCTGCAGTGATATTTACCGTTTTTCATATTCATTATTTGTATATGAATGCACAACTATTTATCGAATAATCAATGAGGCATTTCAATTCCTTTCATATTCATTCATTGTTGTCTATCAAGTAATGATTCTAGGGTGGTTATACTGGAGCATTGTTGTTGGCCGTTTTCGCATCGACTATTGGTGGATCGTTCCAATTTGGCTATCACATTGGATGCATCAATGTACCTCAACAGGTGTGAATTTATCTCCTCAATTTTCTCGATTGCTTGATTGTCACATTCCTTGATCATCACCCAATATAGAGCCTAAGGGAGGGAGAAGAGGGGATTGATGACGTTCCGAGATGGTGCCTGAAGGCATGTGAGATGGGATAGAGCTATGTCGAGATGATACTAGTAATTAAGGAAATAATTGCATTCAGTCATTAATCGATCAGAGATTATGAAAAACAACTGTGTTTTCGATTTTCGTTTTTGCTTCTTTTTCCTCGTTCGCCACCAAATATCTCCAACCAAAATATCTTTTTGTATATGTAAGTTCATGTTATATTTAGAAAATATTTTGCCTCTAATCAGAGATGTTATCAATTCGCTAATCAGTGATAATCAACGACCCGATTAGCGAATTCATTAGATAAGGCTGAAAAGTTTAATGGTGAAAGAACTTTTTAAGAGACGGTGATATTTGGATGGCGTATGGAGGGGATCGGATTGAAGTTGATGACTGCAACACTTTTGAATTAACTCACTCCATATTTCATTGAAGTTGATTTTTATTGTAAGGTTTATTTAATTAACTTTAACTCATAAAGTTTATTTAATTAGTTCTTAAGTTGCGATGCAAAATGAAATGCATATTGTCGATTACGAGGTATATTCATCGAAGGCATTACATACCCTTAACTTTTTGCCATCGTCGCATACAATAGCAAACACGAGTTGTTCGATTGTGAAGACGAAGAAAAAGAACACCAAATATGCGATCGATGGTCTGAAGTGAGGCTTTTAGGCTTTGCACATATCCTGAACTCTGAAATACTGCAGTCTGTTGTCTATAATATGTAAAGCCGATAATATTCGTCTTTGCATTATAGAGGGTCTCATGTTTTTAGCAGAATCCCCTATCTTGATCACTGGTGCTTATTAAAGAATAGACTATCTGGGAATACATTCCTCGTGGGGCATATATTTGATTATTTCTTTCATTTTTCGTTATTTCTGCGATGTAGAGAGAGAGAGAGGGAAGAAGGAATAGAGCTCAGGACCATAGAGCGTGGAAAGGATATTTCCGCTGCTCCTTAACAGCAAAGCAGGAAGGTGTCTTTGCAGTTATGGTTACGCTTGATTTCAGCGCATATATATTCAATAAGCTCGACTTTAGGTAATAAAGGAATGGTACGTTGATTCGCATGAACATCTCTTCAACAGCCGACCCTCTATTGAGGATATTGCAAAAGTTCAATGGTGAGTATATCAAAATCTCTATTTTATTCGGTTTCCTAGCATATTTTTGGTCGCTTATTGAAATTGCACCTGAGCTGGAGCTCTAGTTCGTGACTTTGTTGTAGTTCTCATTGCTATATGCCTTTGATGATTGTTATATGGATAGTAATGCTATTCCTATGCAATTTTTTAATAACTTCAAAACAAAATATTTTTTATTCTTCGTTAAGTAGAACATTCCTCCATTAAAGCAATGCTCTGGATTGCCATCTGTGTAATGGATATTTTGGAGCGATCACTGCTTGCAGTTGGGCAGTCAGCTAAAGCTTATTTGTTGTTGTTTTTGTTCGTTAATAGAGAGGAGCGATAAACATTTATTTTCCAACCAATCAATCCACTTACCATCTGTTTCTATTTATTCTCTTTCTTTTCTTCTTTCCGCTTATTTTCTTCGAATCCACTCGAATATGAAGAATAATATGAGGTTTTCATTGCTTCATGAACTTTTCAATGCTGATCTTTGTGAGTCTACTTTACCTATTTACTTGAAAATTTTCGAGATGCGTATCTAAGAGGTTGCATCTACGAGCAGATCGGAATGAGGCAAGTGGTCGGATTGGATTGTGACCGATCATCGGATCACCAAAAAATATCGCGAACCCAGCATTCCGAAATATTTGGATTTGTTTTCAATAGAAAAAACTTCAAGTGTTGTATTTATATCGACGAAAACATTAGCACATAGCAGCTATATTGAAGCAAATAATGTTTAAGGAGCATAACGGTGGGTCTGTTCGCAGTTGGTGGCATGATCGGTGGTCTGCTATCCGGTTGGGTGGCCGATCGTTTGGGTCGTAAGGGAGCAATGTTCGCGAACAATGTGCTTGCGGTGGTGGCAGCTATTTTGATGGCATCTGCGCGATATGTCAATATCTACCCGTTGATTATGATCGGCCGTGTGGTAATTGGCGTTAATTGCGGTCAGTATTGAAATAACTTATAAATTTGCAATGTGCATTATCATATTTTTGTCGATTGTTACGCTAATACTCAGCGTTGATATCGTTGATGCTTAGATAGTGTCCTTTATTTTTTTATAGTTCGGCAGAAAAATGGTTTCCTTCATTTATCAAAGGTAAAGAACGGATACCTCATATAAGGAGAGATGAAAACGTCTAGAAGATTGAAAAGCATCTCTAAAATGTTTAGAAAGATAGCAACTAATGTGAATTCCGTGAGTTAGAAAGTGTGCAGAATTCGGTGAGTTGAAGGAATTACCAAGCTGAATGACTGCTTAGTATACCACCGAAACTTTTTGTACCGTCCTTAATTTTATATGCCGTTCAGCCGAATTTTATCTGCAATTTTTTCACATCTATTTTTATGCTAATTTACCACATTTCAAAATGATCAATTTTTCCAGTGAAGAGTCCCTTCATAAAATACATTTTTCATGCTTATAGTACGACGTATCGATGTAAAGCTGTATCATTTGATCAACAATTGCAGTATAATTCGTTTCATATTTGAGGTATCAGTTCGGGTCTCGTACCGATGTATCTGACGGAGATATCGCCGGTCAATTTACGTGGTGCTATCGGTAGTGTTAATCAGCTACTGCTTACGATTGCGATTCTCTTCTCGCAAATCATTGGATTGCCACAACTGTTGGGCACTCGTCAACTTTGGCCACTAATCTTTGGTAAGGAAATTTGTCATGCTACCATATCATTTTATATAAAAGCCCAGGGGTAAAGATCCCAGCGTCAACTGAAGATCACTGTATATGCGAATTTATACGAAATATTTTCGTTGTACAAGTTTTCACTAAATAATTATGGGAGCCAATATGTGGATTAATCAACCTATCTCTGCTAAGTGCAACTCGACGTTTACCATCATAGTTATTTTTTTATTATTAAGGTTTCGTGGATGTGCTTTGACAACTGGAAATAACATTTCTATAGAAGGGATTGTTGGGGTGAGTAAGTGAAAAGTTGGGCATTTTAGCAACAGAGTAGCATGAAGCTGAAGCACATTCAGAGCTGAAGAAGAATATCGTCTACGCTAGATTTCGTTATCACTTCTTTGTCGTAGTTCAGCACTGAAGTGGAAGCGTTGTTTCTGAGGGAGTCAGGTGGAAGCAAATGGGAGGAATTAGTCAGAGGATGAGTGGAAAAGCTGGAAAGACATAAGCTAGGGATACTTCTTCTATGCTATGGTCGCATATAAGTGTAGTTGGACGTCTGCAATCAGCGGCCATCTCTTCGACACTCAACTCGTGAATGTTTCGAAGTTTTGAAATTAAAAACAAAATTTGCAGCATTCACGGTCGTACCGGTGATACTTCAAGTGTGCACATTACCGTTCTGCGTCGAATCACCGAAATACACGTTAATCGTCAAAGATCGCCCACAACAAGCCGAAATCGATTTGAAGAAACTCAGAGGCAAAGATGATGTCAGTTGCTTTGCTTTTATTTTTGTTTTATAAATCGTTTTTTGGGGGTTTTATTTTTTAATGTTTTCTAAGCATAACTGAAGATGGCGGTTTGTCGCTGCAATTTAATTTCCAACGAGCAAAATTTGCATATTTTTGCTGAAAAGGTAGCATTCGAACGAGTTGCCAAGTGAATTGATGAATTTGAATTTTTATGCAAATTTAGTTCATGGCGAGCTTAGTTCAAGTTCGCTTTGTCGCTCGCCTTTTTGCGCTAATTAGTTTCCCCTCTTTGAAGCACGTTTAATCGACGAATATTCAACTGATATCTTCATTAGTGAAGATCATTGCGGATTTAGTTTACTCGCCACTCCCTCCCTTCCTTCACCTTTGACCTTTTCACTTCTTATTGTCCCTCTGTCCTTTTCTCAGCACACACTGTCAGGATTGATGGAATATTTGAAGGTATCGGCAGAGATGGATGTGATGCGTGAGGAGGCAGCAACAATGGCAGCAACCGAGAAGGTGAGCATGCCCGATCTCTTCAAGGGCGACTATCGCTGGCCGATGTTCATTGCAATAATGATGATGATGGCACAGCAGTTCTCGGGTATTAATGTGGCGATGTTCTTCTCGACGGCGATCTTCGAGGGTGCAGGTCTTGGAGCGAATGCGATCTATGCTACACTTGGCATGGGCGTATGCAATGTGATCATGACACTCATTTCTGTCTACTTGGTTAGCTTTTTTTGACGCATTGCAAAAAACAGCTATAATTTGCGACCATGCAGGTGCATTTCGGTGATATAGGTAATAGAGGTAATTTCCAGGTATAACGAGGTGAACTATGAGGCTGGTATAACCCACGCAGCTAAAACCTTTTACTTGAACCATGCATAGAATGAGCAACGTACAACATGCGTTAGCCATATAATGTATAACACAGGCTGCAAGTGCCACATATACAATGCATAGCGTCCATCCTATGGCCACCTGTACGGCATGCATGCGTTTCGCTGATTTATTGCAAGCGTGGTTGGAGAGGAATAGGTGCGTGTCTGTGTTATACGGTAGAATTTTATGCTACCCTGTGCATGGGCGTATATGTTTACAGAGTCTGTTTACATAATGGAACGCCATTATGTCATATTTTGCAACACACCTGCAGCCAATTTTAATCTGTTAGGTCTTTTGAGGGGGGCATGGGGGGAAGGGGGGGGGGGTGAAGCTTATCTCTTCTGGTTGTTGATTTCTTTTGTCACTTATGTCGGTGGTGTTTTTTTTTTTGATTGATTGATTGTGATACGACTTGGACGAGTCGGCGATGATCCCCGTTGTGTTTGCTCTCTTTTTATGTTACTCAGCAAGTTTGTGGGTATAGTAGTAGCCAAAGGTACAATGATAATATAGATCTATTAGCGCTGTTCAACTGAATTTATTGTCTTTGCAGGTTGATCATCCCAAATTTGGCCGTCGACTTCTGCTTGTGATCGGTCTTGCCGGTATGATGGTGACATCGATTCTTCTAACCGTTTCGATAACTCTTTATGTACGTTTATCATCTCTTCTAAAACTATCTTCCGTTCATGCTGCTTATTATAACACAACGTAGTTTATGGAATCACAACATCTCAGCTTGTTTCTTTAGTGAAATCAATCTTGTCACCTATCAATTAGCAATGAGATTCGTCGAATATATTTCCTCATATTTTATGTACGTAAAATTTTAAAGAATAGTTTTCAAGTGAATGTGTGTTATGAAGAAAAAGATTTGTTGCATTAATTACATCGTCTCCATCCTTTTCTCAGTTTTTCATTCCTTTCGATCCTCCTTGTATATAAAAGATTGACTGAGTAATACCTCCATCGACAGCACTGAAATAAGACGGACAAAGTGGAAGGATTGGAGAGAGAAGTGGGAAGAGGGCGAAGAAAAATTAGATAGTCAAAGACTTGAGAGTATGAATGCAAAAATCACTACTGCATAGTTGGTATACCGTTTATTTAATTGTCGAGATTAGTTGTACGCACCGATATTGCATACATAGGTGAGTGTTGACAAGTTGATCGACTATCTTATAGTTGAAATCACTCGGTGCTTAATGTTTTATTTCTTTGTTTTCCAATGTCATTTCTTCGTAGCTGCAGGTGTTACTCGAGCTTGTACTTGACCTTGAGCCTGAAGTTTTACATGAAATTTTTTGATGTTTTAAGCGTTCTATAAATAAATGATTGAAAGATATTCTTTTCTATGTTTTCCTATATTATCTTAGAATGCGGACAAAGTGAACAATCGATGGGCATCGTATCCGTCTATGGTTTTCGTCTTCCTCTTCGTCATTGCGTTCGCCACCGGTCCTGGTAGGGACGTTACTCCGTTCAATTTCGTATCGTTGTTTATTCGCTCTTATTTCTATTCATTATGAAAATTCTTTGGAGGTTTTTTCGAGGCTCATCACTTCAACGCTAGAAGAGTTACATTTGTTNACTTCAACGCCAGAAGAGTTACATTTGTTCATTAAAATCAGCAATCGCCAACGGATTTAATCTTTATTTATTTGTTTAATTATTCGTTTATTTTTCTAAGGAATATATCCATTTGTATGATTAGATTGATCAGAAATTGCATAGACAATGTTCAATAAAAAATTATCAGTGTTAGGCTGAAATAGTTTAGCCCTATAGAGAAGTGAAGCAGTGAAATTATCATTTCAGCCGTATCTTGCTTCCTTCAATCGAAGTGAATTGTTCGCTGCGTCTCGCTATAGATATATTTGTTGTGAATTAAAGCATATATATATATATATATATATACATATATATATATATAATATGTATGTATATATATACATTTGTATTAAGGTTCAATTCCGTGGTTCTTCGTATCGGAATTATTCGACTCCGGAGCACGTGGTGCAGCGAATTCGATTGCAGCGAACGTCAATTGGACATCTAACTTCATTGTTGGCACAAGTTGGGAATTCCTTAACGTAAGTACTGCTTTCCTATTCTCTAAACTTGTATGGAGAGTTATAGCTGATGCATTGAAAAATCGGTAGGCTAAGGACTGGTTTAGTGGAAGCTAGGTGAGGTGATTTTGGAACAGCCACTTGAGGTCGTATTAAAGCTACCTGAGGTCGTGCTAATACAGTCATGTGCACATGTGTAAAAGACAGTGGAACGACTGAAATCATTGAATGGTTTAATAAAGAAGTGTAATATTCAAGAAGCCACTTTCATTGTCCATAATTTAGTATAGTAATTAAAAGAAACCTTCGAAAACAAGACTTCTCAAAATATATTTGGTTTGCAATAGGGAGTGCTCGTCGTACCATATTCCCCTCAATATAAGCCCTATGGGCGTATGTCGTAGATAGCCGTTCGAAAATGCTAGAAGGGAAGCTTATATATAGAAAAGCGGATCGTTCAGAAATCTTCAAAGAAGTGAAAATATCGTTAGAATGTTGAAACATGATAATGTGACTGTCAGAAGGCCTTTTTTGGGTCTCCGCTTGTTTTGTTCAAAGATCACATTTGCAGTGCAAAACGATCCATTTATGTCACCATTAGCATTGCCACTGCCTATTTATGCCGTTTATTTAGTGCAGATCTCTGATACGAACGATTTAGTGCTGCAAAATATTTTTGCACAGATCGCAAGCAAAAAAGAAAGTGAATTTGACTTATATGTCGAGAAATGAGAGTAGGAAGGATTTTAAATGGCAAGCAATTCTGCAGAGTTTGTTAATAAATATTTTAAATATGTAAATGATAAACAAAAAAAAATGTAATAAAATTTTAGCAAACGTTGAATCAATATGCTTTCCTGATTTTCGCTAGCCTCTTGGCGTTCTTCATCTTCTTCACTTGGGTCTATGTACCGGAGACGAAGGGACGTAGTGTGGAGGATATCAATGCGGAAATGAAACGTGGAAAGTCGATTTGGGCACGTCGTGCTAAGCAATGAGACACTCTTTGTTATGTCTTCATCTCCGTCACCATTTTCAGGATGTGGTTAGCATGCCTAGCGAGGCTTTTATTTATAGCCGGGATGGATGGCATGGAATTAGTCTATATATGAGCTAACTAAAAAGCTTGGAGCATACACCAACTTCTCCCCTTTATCTCCCCTCCCCTTTATAATACCCTCACTTGCTTTACTATATTCTTTGTGTGGTAAATAAGAGCATAAGCATCAGCTGTAAGTGGCAGTTTGTTTGCATAAATAAGTGATAGTTTAAAATATCGATTAGCAAGAGATGTGGTTGTTTTATTAATCGGCCCAAAGCCATATGATAGCTGATATGTCGATTTGTATCGGAGATTCTAAATCCGCAGCATCTATTCAACTAGTCGCCACCTATCAGAACTACTCGATTTTACGTATCAGAATCTAGAGATTAGAGGGAATCGCATAGAGAGTGAGTTACCTCAACTCATTACCCGCTTCACTTTCGCTTCGATCCAACAAATCCCACGTAATGAAATTTCCGATGTGTTGATTGAAGCCTCGCTAAGGGCACATGGATGGCGTGTATATCCATGTCCTTAATTAGTGATTAATGTTGCCAATTAGACATTTTGTGGAATGTTAGTTCAGAATATCAACTTTGTTGCTGTTTCTTAATGAAGAAAATGCGCATAATGTTTATTTCCTTTAAATTTTGAACTCATGATTTATCACTGATAACTTCAGTGACGACTTTTTCCTTTTGATTAGCTGATACCAAACCTTATCAGCTTATCAGCATGTGGTTCGTTTTTTTTTCGGAATTATGATCAATAATCGATTAGTAATATCAAGAATAAAATTCTCGTTTACATCATGAAAGTAGTGGAATCAAAAAAGTCGTTAATTTCTGATTCCTAGCCAGCTGTCGAGTTCAATTAAATGATAAGTACTTCCACTGATTATCTGCAGCTTAAATATGTCATTGGTAAGGAGTTATCAACTTCAAAGGATGTTCATCGTAAGTTTCTAAAACATTTTATTGTTGCCTTTAAAATGAAATTGTGCTTAGCGTTTGTTGTTCATTTGTGTAGTGTTTCGTCGATGAAAACAGCGATATTGCGATCAACTTCTATCGTTTATTTATAGGATTTGATCGCAAATGCTGTAAAATGAAATAACTCGAATGACCACTTCAAATCACCTTTTTAGCTTACTTCCGCAAATAGCGCTATACTGAGAAGCACTATCGGGATTGTCTCGTTGAGTACAATCTGAAAGCTTTATTATTATCCTTATATTTTTGAGATTTAAAGAAATAATTGTAAATGGGAGGGGGATGGTGTGGAGGGTTTGTTCGCTGAATTGTTTAATATTTGAATAATGTTGACTTCACTGAGTTCATCAACGAAAATCGCTCGAATTGCTTCCTTCTTTTAATTCTCTTTAGTTTTTGTTTATCGAACAGAATTTCTATGAACCCTATCAAAAATTTAGTAAACCAATGGGAAATTTTTTCGATTTGAATGCGATTGGATAGCGGTAATTTTTAATCGATATGTTTGCATAATTCGGTAGAAAATTTACCGAAATTAGATTTCGTTTAAATCGAAAATTTCGGTACGAGACGAAATATGAGCCAAAAAATTGGGAAGTTTGTTTACGAGGTTAGCCTAAATCGGCTTGGAAAAAATTTGGTCATTTTTGCGTGCTTTATTAGCGAGAAAACACATCGAAAGAAATCGATTTATTTTTCACATTTATAGATTTTGAATTTGATATTATTTTTTCGAATATTTCTTATTAAAGGTTATTGGGGAAATTTCTCAAACAAAAAAAGGCTGAGAAAGGATTGCCAATCAACCAATTTGCCAACCTATCTTCTCTCCTCTCCCCTCCCCCCTCCCCCATCCCCTTTTTCCATCTTTCCATTACCGCCACTTTGTTTTTCTACCGAGAGGTGAAGTCTTTTCTAATCACCAATTTAGCAATTAGACTTTTTTAGCCCTCTTTCTAGTCTGTTTTATCCTTTCTAACTCTTTTTTTTTCACTTGGTTTGCCTTTCCTGTGCTTAATGCAAAGGAGGGGGAAAGAAGAGAACGGATGGAGCGGTAAATAAATCTTCAGCAGTAGGTTTCCATTTTCGTTGCAGTTCCATTCTTCCATGGAAATATTCATTTCTCAGCTTATTTTTCATTAATAAAAGTGCAAAAGAAAGTTACATTTTTCTATTCTTCTTAGATTTCGCACTTTTTTTTAGTTAGAAAAAAATTAAACTTCATATTTTTTAATAAAATTATTATTGTTTGTTTCAATTGAATCAATTCCCATCGAATTCTATTATTTACCTAAAATTGATTAATAACAACGTCTCGATTCGTGATTATTCAATTGTTTTACGATGATCAACTGCCCATTTTTTTTATTTGCTAACAAGGAAGATTTCTCGTACAACTAGTTCATCGTGAATTGTTTCTCATTTCTATGATTGTTGATGCATGCGAATGTATTGTTTTTTTTTTTTTTATTTCTACTCTCAAATGACCTTTATCATTGTATTGATTGCTAATGTTCGACAATTGTAAGCGAAATCAGAGATATTGCAAAAAAAAAATTAAACATTTTTCATAGAAAAAGAAATATTTGGAAAATTTCTACAAAGTTTTCCATCCGTAAAATATTTTAGATAGTTCTATCTGAAGACTACAATTTGAGATTGGAACATCGCAAACCATATGACATTTTTTTACAAAGATTGCGTAAATATTATGTCGATGTCGGATATTATTATTCGTTCGAACATTAAAGGTTACTGCATTGTTTAATGATATTCAATGATGAGAATTGTATTTGTTGGATAGGTGTGCCCATTATTATGGCCTCTTTAAGTGTAGATGTTTGTGTTGTTGTTCAGGTAGGCTTAGTTTCTACAATCAGAGGGCTATTTGTGAAGCTCAGGCTATACACTTAGTGACACATAAGACTTGAGGTATACCGTGAGAAGTTATGATGCATTCGTATTGCAAAAACGTCATTATGATGAGACTTTTTTGTGTAAAAAATTGAGTCTCCGAGAAGAGAGGGGTATGACCTGAGGTGGTGTGACTGTTGGATTGTGGAGTGTTGCTTTCTTCTTGATGGTTATTATTGCGTTTTGTTTCGTTTTATGTGATAATAAAGTAATGTTTGTAATATTTCTTATGCGTATTAGCTCCTTTTTTTCATTTGCATAAAAATGTTCGTAAAATTTGTCCAACAAATTGTGCAAAAACCGGAACTTTCGTTGATGATTGGAACCCTTTTCGCGCCAGTTGGATAGTTGCTGAGCGGTCGCATCTGATTCCGCCTGGTTCGATGCGGTGATGGATCGTGGAACGGCTATCAGATATGACGGCTACCTGCGAATATTTTAAATAAACAGGCGGAAGCCGAAATCCATCAGAGTGTGGTTAGGGTTGGCGGTGGCACGCTAGCACTTNAAGTAAACAGGCGGAAGCCAAGCAAAGGCGAAATCCATCAGAGTGTGGTTAGGATTGGCGGTGGCACGCTAGCACTTAAAAAATGATCGTAATACGCAATGACGGTTTCGTGTCACGGCGAGTACAATCCGCCGAAAAAGATCGCAGCCCCTACTGCCTTATAGGTGGTACTTTGTGGAATAGGCTAGGAGATGGAAGCGCCATCTAAACGAGACCTAAATCGTCAGTAGGCCGGCCACTAGGCGATGTACCATCGGCCATAGCAATATGAAAAATAAGATCAGCTGCAATGTCTGTATTGCATTGCTTGGATGCGGCGAGGTTCGCGAAAAGTGGAGAAATTGTCAGCCGCATCGATGAAGAGATAGATGAAATCACAGCTGTTCAAAGTATTTAAAGTAAAATATGATGTCGGTCAAACGACATGATATCGATTCATTTGACCAGGACACTGTGTCGAATCGGTTTCACGTCTAAATACACGTAACTCGCATAGCATTTCCGGAATGGGAAGGAGGAGGACGTTTAATTCATGCTATCATGATAGTTACGTCTGCGATGATTTAATTGGTTTGAGGTTTCAGCTTGATTTTAGGCTTAGAATTAAGCTGATTTCCAACATTTGGTTCAATTTCTCAACAGTGACTAGCATTTCAACATTTCAACGCACTTTTGCAAACCGCCTTTGAGACTCGACATTATTCAGTTTTATTTTGAATTTTCCATCAAAAATTGTCTGAGTCTAATTAAAATTTGCTGTTTTTTTTTCAAAGGAATTGTCTCAAGTTCTATAGTTCATTGATCTAATAAGTGCTCGCTTGACAGTGGAAAAGTTCACTGACCTTGCCATTTTCGTTAATCATTAAGAGCTGATGATGCGACTGCACTAACGTTTTTTTATTTTCAAATAAAGCAAGCAGTCACCACTATATCTTCACATGTTGACAACTCACGATTGAAAAGGGATTTGTTTCCGAGAGAATACAAAATGTCAAAGGTCGAGGCCAAGGTACCGACGTCTTTGCGGCCTTTATGGATTGCAATTGAATGATTTGCTAATTAGGTGAGTCTCGAACTTGACAAGATGGAGTGAAGTACAATTCGCCCTCCGTTTAATGTCCACCTGGTTTCGCCTCTTCCTGTCACATGATCGAATGTATACGTCCAATACTTCATCATCGAAAATGCACACAAAGATGATCTCCCTTGGGCAGCAGCCCTTCTTTCGATTCTTATACATCTGAAATGTTCAAATAATATGCAAAATAATTATGGGATGATTTTCCGACTGCTCACTTTCCAATATTTAGAAATCAATCCTCTGGATTTTTGCAGAAGGAATATTTCTATCGAACAGATTTCTATATTTGATTTTAATTTGAACGTTCTATTAACAATGACTTCAGCAATGACATCTTTTATGCGAAGATAGCGCTCCGAATCTTTGTGGATGAAGTACACTTTAAGTTCAAGCATAGCGAAAAAAATGGTACAATTTACTTGTGCTCTTTTCTAAAATATCGGTACATTCCGGTCCTACCACTCCCCC
>JAARMF010000236.1:35573-86262 GCA_022844705.1 Toxascaris leonina
TATATATGTGTATATATGTATATATGTGTATATACACATATATATATATATATATATATATATATATATATATATGTATATATATATATATAATATTACTCAAAAGCAAAAACCGGAAGGAATTAGCAATTTCAGGAATGGAAAAGTCTTCTTGAGAATAAGAACCATAAAGGCAATGGTGCGGTGAACGACGTGATGCCACGCACGGATTCAGCTTCTTCGAATCTTTCTGAGGACAGTACGTCTCGAGCTGGTTCGCAGCACTCAGTTCCTTCAACGAACCATTCCGCGCCTCCGGCTCCCACCAGACAGTTCTTGAACGATGAGGCTAGTTTTTATGCATTCTCTTGACCAACGTGACGATCTTCAGGGTCGTTATGACGTTATTTGAACCGCTCATTGACGCTTCATATCTTGGCAACTTCGCGGTCACCCCCATCCCTCCCCCCCCCCCCTATCCTCCCTGACACCCACCCATAGTGCTCTCATTTGATTGCAGGGGTTTGGTTGCGACTACTATTTTCTAAGAGTTTTGCTAGAAGCAAAGACTCATTCATAGTCAGACTCATATACAATTTTTACTTTCAGTTCAATTCATGACTATTTCTCGGGAGGGGGGGCACAGCTTTATTACTTTAAGAGAGGTTTCAGGAGCGCTTGAATATTCCACTGGAGGATTTATAGTATGTTGTCATAGTATACATAGCGGAGAGCAAGTGAATATTGACCTTCGATACTAAAAGTGGCTGATATTCTTAAAGGGATGCTGAATAGGAACTTTTTAAAACTTGTCATGTTCGTTATTCAAGTAAGAGGGGGGTATGGGAAATAAGGTAGTACGATTAAGGAGGGCATGTTGAAGAAACCACACATTCACTATATTAGCCAGTAAGTTGTCGAATCCAAATATCTGTGGTGAAGGCTGCAAATCGAAGCATTGTCGATTGAGACAATTCGATTGGATAATAGATTATGAACAAGGTGCACAAAGTATGGGAAATTGGTGTGCCGCGTATCGAGGTGCACACGACAATTCAATGCTTGGTTCACAGTCGGTCTGGATGAAGACAGCAAAGTTTATTACAGAAATGAAAAAGATGTGAACAAATATGCCTTACTAAAGAATTATTGTTCACTATGTGATCAGCGATCGGCGTCATCGTTCTGCGATTCTGTTACATTGAACACATGTGGTGCAGTTCACTTCAGAAGTTTCCTTGAGTATATATGAACAGGGACTTTTTCACTTCAAATGAGACTAAATAAACGAACTAGATTGTATGATTGAGCAGGGCTTAAGAAGACGAAACTCCTGGTTTCATCGTTGAGAGATCGAGTATTGAGCGAACGATATTTACCTGTCATCACATGCAGTTGCCGAGATGTCGGGCATTCATGGAATGTCTTGAAGTGTTTAGTTGGGTTATCAGCTGTCAGTTCATCTCCAAAGAACTTGCATCTGTGAGGTAACTTATTTATCTAAGCGCAAAGAAAGAGAAGATCCGAGAGTACTAGTTGCTGCCTTCAGTTAAGCATGTGATACTGCCGAAACGGAGGATTACAAGAAAAACTTGTCGAAGTTTTGACAGGCATCAAAAGCCTCAGCTTAGATACCCTAGATGACATCAACTTAGATTTCCCGTTTTCAAGTTGTCAAGCAACCATTCTCTGGTGTAAAAATTTGAGGGAATATATTTGTTGCTTCTGAATTGGATTTGATTTCGACTGCGATGCAATTTCTTGGAATTATTTCCATCAGTACATGAAATTCAAGAGTGAGATTTACTTGTCGGCAGTTGTAAAAGTTGGTCGGTAATCAGGAAGAGGACTAAAACAGATGTTTTACACATTTCTACGATGCGGCCGACAAGTCGACTGAAAACAAAGATTCGCCACAGCAGCAGTAGTGAATCCTCAAGACGCTTTGAGGTTTGGGATGAGAGGAAGTCATCGTGGTTATCGTTGTGATGCAGATAGGGTAATTATTTTGTTCGCTACGCACGGGAATGTTGGTAATGGTAGCATTATATCTACCTGGAAGAGTGAGTTAATAATTTTCGTTCGGAAATCTTCGAACGAAGCACGCCACCTTGGATGACTGCTCCGGCACGACTTCAACAACTATCCTAAAAATTTTGCTAAAATTCAAGTTTGTTGCCGTGCTAATGTTCGTATCTCGGCGGATTGGGGAACTTGCTGACAAAGCGATGAAAGGAGTTGAAAAAGCGGAAAGATACAACATCGGGCAAAGTTCTCGAATCACTGTTTCGAGAATAACAACCTTAATATCCCGTGGAAAGAAACCACTCGAATTTGATGGCAGTGAAAGCTGGTCAACTTGACACCGTTTTACCGCATAAAATTGGAAGCAGGAGAGTTTGCACAGTTCATGGTATTTTCTAAAAACGGAAAGACCAGTATCTGTATGGATTTGATATGGGGTTTGTTGATTTGGTACCGATGCATTAAAAGTGATGTCAGAGGTCACGATAAAAGGCTAAACAAGATTGCACCAGTACGAATGAAACCAAAGCATTCAACAGAATTGGTAGCGACGTAAACAAGCAGCAGATATGAAGCTAAGCGTTCGAAATCTCATTCACAACGGCTAACAATATAATTCAAATCGCATGAAAGCACTGAGTTGGGCAGTCTTTTTGAAAGTAATGTTGGAATTATTGATATCTCGGAAGAAGGACGGAGCAAGAGTTGGGTGTCAGTTACAAAGGTGCTGCTTTTGTCGTAAACTGTATGAAAATGCCTAACACATGTGCGTTGCCACTTGCGATTGCATTTTGTGATTACTGTTGTGATCAGCAAAAAAAAAAAGAGAAGTGAAAAGGTGATGCAACCGTCGCTTAGCCAGATCAGGATCATCGTGCTTGCAGTACCTGCATTGCTGTAAATGATTCCAGCGCTCAGCTACTCGGAGCCCTTTCGGTCCGCTGTTTTACTTCCATGCTGTCAGGAAGATATCTATGAATAGGGCGTCTGATAGGGATTTTACAGAACCTTCTTCAATCAGAGACGCGTTCCGCACAGTGCTTTATCCGGGTTTTGAGTTTTCGAGTAATCTTAACAAGTCGATTTATTGATTTCATTATGGCGGCCGTTAATTCGTCGAGAAATATTCGTGTGATATTTCGATGAACGCCGTTTCGGATGTGCTGGAGACTTTTGCATAGATGGCAGTATGCCACAGTTGGCTGTTCATCTCTGATGATGGTGAAAAGGTTTTCTTCACAGAGGCAGTTGAACGCATCGTTGAATGATTATCGAATTGCAAGCAGGCACAATCGAAGTGTGCAACGTGATGTTGTTCTTGCAAGCAGCGGTCATCTAAGAGGATGCAGTCAGAGAGGCATTCCCACAGGCATCTTTATTGGGCGAATTCTTCGAAAGCTGAACTTTGCTATATTTTGCGAGTTGAACGCATTGTAAGAAGCAGGAATTAGAGAGCAGAGGACAGCAGCAATGGTACAGAGATGAGGGCAAATATCGCTTAGTGCGGAAAGACTCACACTTACCAGATCGCTCCTTTCTTCTCTTTTCTATTTTCGGCATCTATGGACTATAACAGCAACAGCCGAAAAAATCACCCAATTTTGTTAAGCAACATCTCTTGCCAGGGTTTATAGCATTGGAACACAACGGAACGGTTGATGGGCAGGGAGCATGAGTAAAATGGTTGGAAAGGTTGGGAACAACAGGCGAATGCTTCCAGGTGGCCGATGTTATAGTCCAAATAGCAGTAGTTTATTAGGGGAATCAGCATCAGCGGTGCTTTGCGTTCCCCGTTGGACGAAGTTTGTGACAGGCAATGGCACTCCTTTCACCTTTGTGCTCATTGCTTTGACCAATTAATGAAACGAAGGAAAAATTTCAGTTGTGAACAAAAAATTCATAATAAGTTTCATATGAGGGGCACTTTTAGATGCGAAACAAATGCATACAGATGTTATTGAGCGCGCTGATGTCGAAAGAATTACCGGATGGTACACATGATCCGGAAGAGTTGGCCATCAAAATCGAAAAAAAGCTTTTCGAGGTGAGCTCAATCGGCACTGCCTTTATAGAGGAATGCTTAACACTTAGCTACTTAAAGTCGTTCGAATACAGATAAAATTAACGTCACTGTAAGATTCGCTTCCGAACCATGTGACAGGGATTTTGACGTAACTTATTTTTTTGAATGTCAACCGATACTACGTGATCACGGCAAATGTTTTCGAATATTTCATGAGAGGGTTTTGTTGTATAAGGTATAATATGTATCGTTTTATATTACGCTGACTGAACCTGTGTAATTTGAACAAAGGAGTTTGCATTCTTGATTTACACAGGTGCATCGCGGAACTGGAGATAAGTACAAATCGGCTGTTCGTAGCCGTGTATTCAATTTACGTGACAAGAAGAACGCTGCATTGCGCGAGAATGTGCTTACTGGTGTCGTTACGCCTGCAAGGTACATCTTATTCTTCTCGAATGTAGCTGTTTATTTTGTTTGTTTACTTAATGGATGGTTTTTTCTCTTTTTTTTTTGGTGAAAAGCTTGCAGTAGGGCTGAGTAGTGCCAGAAATCTCCCCCTTAGGGAGGGGGATGTGAAGGAAAGTGAATCCACAACGAACCTTGACTTCACTTCTCAATACTACTGAAGCAGCGCTAGCTTGCAGTTAATATTAATTGCTCCATTAAAGCATGGATCACGAAATACCCAGTAGAATGCAGATTGCTCTGCCTCTATATTTGTGTTATATGTATGAAGACTTCCACCTTTTTGGGAGGATATCAGCAATATTTTCTGAATATCTGAGGGTCAGAAACAGAGGAAAAAGTGATATCACAAGAAATACCGTGCCGTTGATGCTCTTGATCGGTTTGCGGCCTTCTGTACGCGACAACGTCCTTGATCAGCACCGACGCCTCGATTACCACCACTGAACTCCTTCTGATTCGCTTCGCCCGGCCACTTACCACTGCTTCATCGTCCTCCTCACCGCTGCTGGATCAGCGCCACCAACCTGACCCGTCCAACACAATTTCCACGACAACTGACTCGTCCACCGATATCACCACTCGCGATCCAGCAACACCATCGCTTCCTGCCAGTCTAGCACGCCCAATACCAATTGCTTCGTGCGTTCAGCAGCGGAGTTATTCGAGTTGAGCTGTTGACACTTGTGCGCACAATCTCAAACTTGGCTAGTTAAAACTTCAATTGATGTATCGTAGTTACGAAGCATAAGGACGCACGAAAACTGACATTGAACAGTACGATCCAACGAGTAAGCGAACGAGTGAGAACGGAAAGCCGATACTATATAAGACAAAACGCTCCATCACAAATTTGCCATCAAAGTACATATTACCAAATGCTATCAGTGATATGCCAGTAATGGGAAGGGTTCCAAATTTATTAGCTTATTTCATCCTATTTCTACAAAAAGTGCTGTTGGTGATAACTTCTCCCCGCTTATTAATAGCTTAAAGGCCCATTGAACAGGCAAGAACCGCATGGGTCCGAAGTCGCCACAACATCCATGTCGAGCAGCACAACGAACAGTGAAGCAATAAGAGCCTCGAAAAAAACAACTCAGATGAATACCACACCCAGACATAAGTTGCCGCGAGCAGGCCGCAGCGCAGAAGTCAAATGAACAGCCAAATACCATTCGACCGCATTCAAGGCGCCCACCAGTACCGATGCTTCTTCATCATGCCCATCGCCAATCGCATTTTATACCCTCTTTTGGGGTCTCACAATAGCCTTTGTTATATTCAAAATACTCATTTGTTTTGGCTGCTGTCTTTGTTCATTTGAAAGTTGCCCTTTTTTGGCGCGTGGTCTTTGTTATATCGAACGAATAGAAACACTCCTTTTGTATCCCATGGCTGGCTCTAGCCCTTGGCGGATTTCCAGTCATATATTACGATTTCCATCTTATATACTTGGCGACAACATGCGTGTATATATGCGATGGTTCCCAACTCGGAGCTTTTCTCGCATGCACATTTCGTTTCGGGAAGTTGTGAATGCTATGAGAACAACATTTCTATGAAAATCTGTCGAATGTACATTCCTGTCTTAAACCGGCGGTCACTGAATCCATTATCTGGTGTATTGATACATTGATACACCCAGTTCAGAAATCGCCGAGAAATTGGAACGCGTTATGGAGGTCACTTACCTGATTGCATGAAGTTTTATTGACTTTCACATCTCTTCCATTTCCTTAGGAATTTGCCGCATAGAAATCTCAATTCGTCTCTACCAGCCTTCATCGAATGCACGTCTTATTGAAAATTTGCCAACACTGAGAAGTTTTCTTTTTCTTTTTTAAGGATTGAATAAATTGATGCATAGCTTCGGTCATCAGCTTATGCTCCATGTTTCATCATATAATGTCATTTTGCGCACCTTCACTTCCTAGGTTGACTTCTCATTTGTTTTGCAGATTTGCTGTAATGACCAGTGAAGAGATGGCCTCCGATGAAATGAGAAGTCAAAGAGAAAAATTCACGAAGCAGGTATGCGTTCGAACATTTTGAATATTTCATCTTGGTGAACGACCGTTTCGTTTCCGTTATGAGGTTCTGAAAAGTGAAATTTTATATGGAAGATATGCGACCCATTTCGATGCAATATGCTGATAAGGGTCGGTTGTAATGTCCAAGTGCAAGTGGCCACTGCAAATGCCCTCGGGTAATGCGAGAGAAAGTTTATCAGAAGCACAAGCTGAAGAAAACGGAAATCACTTGATGCTTCAAGTGCACTCTTACAGTTAAGCAGATTTTTCTGGAGTGAGGCTTTTTTGCAAGACAACTGTTCTTGCTGTGACAGCAGTAGTCTTCCGAAGTAACCAACTTTGGCTGGAAATTTTTTTAAATCGGCATCCAGCAGTGTCGATTGACCTTGTTCTAAATATTGAGAAGTGCTCACAACTCATTGTTCTAAAATAAACACAATTGAGAGCTCATGTTTAGAATTTCTGCGCAATATATTTTTTTTTTTTTGAGATATAGTGTTCATATTTTCCAAAACAAAAATCCCTAGTATTTATATTATTCGCAGAATCCACGGTGGGATTTTTTTGAACGGAGAAGGCTTAAAATGCTTCTGAAAAAGAAATCGTTTTTGAGGAAGAATGCTTATTGAATAAGGTTTACTGACCGACTGTAGTCTTTCATAAACTGTAGTGAAAATTATGCGGTATTAGGGAATTGCCTGTCAGTTCCTATCCAAGGTGGGACTGCAGGATGGAAGCCTCTCGGATAGAGTGGTTGCTAGTTTAGGAGAGGGGATGAGTTGTCGATCTTCGTTCTTTTGGTGCAGACAGTTTCACAGTTGAGCATATCCTTATTGACTTGATTTAAGGCGATCGAAGAACACCAGATGTCCGTTCAAGAGGGCACTCCATCCGATATGTTCAAGTGCGGCAAGTGTGGCAAGAAGAACTGCACTTATACTCAGGTGCAGACCCGTAGCGCTGACGAGCCGATGACGACGTTTGTGTTCTGTCGTGAATGTGGCAACAGGTGGAAGTTTTGCTGAATGCGGCGACCTACTCATCAGTTCCGCTACCTGCGGGCGCATATTGTCTGCAGCAACGGGTGTGCTTGGTCTTTTGCTTCTTTACTGAAGTGGAGTCAGCTGATTTTGATGTTTGATATAGGAACAGCCACATGTAAGATATAAAGGAACACCGATCAAGATGAGTTGCGCTTCGTCACCGGTGCAGCCATCTGCTGCATTTTGTGCATTCGTAATTGATAGCAGTGAAGGAGGTGGCGTTTCGATAAGCAGTAACGGAAGAGCGATGCGAATTTATGTCGAAAGAAGTTGTTCGAGTTTTGTGTTAGCCGTTAATAAAGGGGTATAGGAGTCGATGCAGTTTATGTTGTTGTATTTTTTCTGATGTTTTCGTGTTCTGTTGCAGTTTTTAGCACCTAATTTTTTTTTAGCACCTAGCACTTAATTATTAAAAGAAAATGGTTCATTTGTACAATTCAATAGACGTATTGCCATTGTTCGATTGTTCCTTTATGGTAGATTGTTGTAGTCATGGGCACTACTTGTTCTATCAAATTGTCGCATTGTGAGTAATTGTGAGGTTTGTTGAGCGTTGGGGGAATACTAGCTAAAAGATTAAGCAGAGTTTTCCTTCTTGTTCACTGTAGTGATCACTTTGGTTTCACATCTTTCGGCTTGTCAGAATTTCATCTTGGAAAGCAACAGAAAAAGGATATCAAAAGACTGAAGGTGCCTAGAGTTTATATGCATTATGTATTGGTCGAATCTTCGTAATACCCGCTCGTGCAACAGAAAATTATTTTGGTTATATTTTGGTAAATTATGAAATTGTTGGCCAGTTGAGGGCAATGCAAAGGCTCACGTCGTGCTAGCATCTTTGGCATGCTTTTTTTCTAGAAAATCGTTTGTTTTTTTCAGCGGAAGGATATCATGGATAAGAAGGATTGTAAAAAAAATGTGGTAAAGAAGATTTTAAAGAATTTCTTCTGAATGAAGAAGTTGGAAGGATCCGTTCGATTTTTGATGATTTGTAACGAGGATTACGAGAACTCTTATTCTGTAATGCACTCAAAAAAAAAAAAAAATTGGTGTTATCTGAACGTTGAGCAGTTCAGTATTTTCGAAGACTGTGGAAGCCGATGCATAGGACTGTATGTTTATGACTTTTCGACCTTAACAAGTTGACTCAGAGGCAGGGCTTATTTAACTTGAGGTCAGTAGGCATCGAGTATTCTTATTATCATGAGAATTTCAAGCGAGTTATCGAAAAAAATGAAGTGAATTAAAGTTGGTTCGTTCACAATCTGTGGTATTCGGCTATTGTTTAAAGTTTGTAAATGCTGCATCGAGTTCTCGTACTGAGTTCAGCCAGTGGCAGTCATCTTTATTGTGATAATAACGAAAAAATGTTGCATGTGCCAGTTTTATTTTCTTGTTAATGCTTCAGTTGGGAGACGTCATTAGAAAGAACTATTTTTGGAAATTCAGTGAAAACACTTTTCCTTCATTCTACTACAACTTGAGGTTGTTCTCGAGCCACCTTCGATGATTCTCACATCGATTTTACTATTTTTCGATCTTGCTTTCAGCTTGTATTGAGGAGATAATTTCTGTTATGGATACCCTCTCACCGTTACCTCATCACCTTTTGCGCAAAGAGTTTTTATTTCGTTGGATGGAATTTGTTATAAAACCAATCAACGGCACTGATGACTTGAATCGCAACCCTCTTTCTGCTTTTTGTTTAAATTGCAGCTAGTGAAGAAAAGTTTGATCCAAAATCAGGACGGGAAATGTTGACAAAACGGTGACTTGTATTAAGGACAATTCGTTACTAACTAAAAAGTGAGCGAAATTTTGGTAATTGAAAGGAAACAATAGATGCAACTCACGAGTGAAGTAAGTGCAGGAAACTCGTTGAAACTAACGTATAGTAGTTTGTTTCCCAGAAATTTGTTGAAAATTTGTTGTCCACTTTTTGGCAGCTATATATTCTGTGCGGAAAAAACTTTCTGGTTAGGGAATATTTTCCACTCAACAAAAGCAGTTCTTCAGCTAAATGCTCGAAAATATAGCGACCTATTCAATTTCTTATCTCCATATAAGCAACTATTTGCATCCCAGTTTGTAGTACAAAGCGCAATGCGATGCAGCTATATATCTGCATCATTGTGTTCGTTTATCAGCTATATATCAGCTTTACAATGCAGCTATATAGCTGCATTGTATATGATTTGCAAGAGAGTGGAATTGTTCCAACGTTAAACACCATAATGGAAAGGAAAAAGTAGCGGCAGTAACTTGGCTCCATATTGGCTCCATCGAACTTGGCTCCATCATTGATACAGCGTATGTACCCAAATAGATAAGAGAAGCATTCCCGAGCGCGAATGGTCGTTTGTGTAGTCAATCCACCGATGATGTTTGGGAACGGAACAAAGACGGCTAATTATAATTACCTCCCAACTACGTGTGGCTTTTTCGTGTGGTATGATGCAGTAATATTTTGTCATGTTCGAACATCTGCTTTCTTTTTTTGTTTTGTTTTGAGTACTGTTTGAAGGGCTCTTTTTTTTTATAAACTTTCGACTGTAATATTATTTTTTACTGATTGAACGTGATCGAATATCGAAGTAATAAGTAATATGATAAATAGAGAAGCGTTTTTGTTAAATTTTGCTAATATTTTTTTTCTCAATTTTCATAATTTGTTTGTGAATGTTGAAATGAAATCGCAACAATTTCGAATTTTGCAACGAAATATTTTTTCTGAATGTGAAGTACTCTAATATGTTGCATAAAAGTTTCTTTCATGATAGTTTTGATGCGTTTCACTTATAAATTTTCTTCCATCATTGAATTTCTTCTATGTATTGTTTACTTAAATGCAATAGTAATTGGTTTGCATTTGTTTTTTTTTTTTGCGGATTTCAGCTAATCTAGAAGGAATAATGTTATAAATGAATTCGAGAGCTTTATAGCAGCTAGCTTAACAAACTTTTTGATGTACTAGTACTTATGGGAGGAGCAGTTAAGTCAGTAATATTCGAAAAGGTCAAAATTTGCGAGATATTGATGTTAAGAGGGAAGGTGGGTTATCAACAGTAATCTGTTTTCTTCTATCATAGGCAGCGCCATGCAATAGAGTTGAATGTTCTCAATTCAGCACAAATGAAAATAATACAAGATGTGGCATTAATCGGGAATATGAGAATTGGATAGGGAATGCTTACATAGAAGAGCCGTCAGCTGTTAGCTTTTTGCCAGTTGTGGTGGTCAGTTTCGTGGTTATATCTGATAGGAAGAATATGCGAATTTGTTGAATTCACATGAAATGTATAGTTTTTAATGGATTTAAATGTTGTGCGGAAACGATTTGTCGAAGTCTGAGCTCTGGAAGCGTTTTTCATACGTTGAAAAAGTCTTACAGATTACACCTGTTGAAATCAGTGGTTAAGAGTAGTCGAAAATGACTGTTAATGAGATTTATACTCCTGATTTGCAACCGGTTTTGATTGTCCGGCTCTTCCTATGCACTCAAATCTTTAACAGTTTATCTGCACCTAGGTCTTTCATCCATGGTCCACTTAGATTATGGAAAAATAGTATGTTGTTGTAGCGATTCCTTCATGTTCCGAAAAAGTGGTCAAGGTAGGGACAGGTAAGCGTTCGAAACACATCCGGCAGTTACTCGTTGTGTTTTTCTCATTTCGCCTTGATTATTATTATTTATTTTTTTATTGTATACGAGTCGGTGTTCATCTGAAGTCACATGGTTTCTGTTTGGAACTCACTGCTACACTATCGCATCAAAAGTCTGTGGCCAAAGTCGATGGCTGGAAGATTGGGGGAGAATGTGATGGTGTTTATGATCGCAGGAGATCGAGATGAAGCATCTAGTTTTCTTTCTTTTTTGTCCAGGAGTGGAAAGCGCAGTTCAAATCACATCGCATTTTGATATATGGATTGCTGCGAAGATTCGCCATAGTAACTTGCGCGACGACTGTTAGCTTGCAGCTTACTTGCGTCCGAATATTTCTCGCGGTCGGAGTTTTGTCCGTATTTAAGGAGTGAATTATGAAGTGCATCAATAAATAAAGTAAATGCAGCGGTTTTAAGCTAAATGTTGGTGGATGAACGTTGGTCCATTTCTTTGTTCATGAGCAAGCATATTAAATCATCAATCAGAAAATGCTGATGCATATTGCGCAGATATTTTTGAAGGTCATACTTTACGTGATGAGCATCGACTATCGCTTGCACGTAGTGCATGCTACGGTAGTGATGCGTACAGACGCGTGGTGACGAGCGCAGCTCCGTTCGTGGTTCGCATCCAGTACGCTAACGTTGAGCGGCGGTTTTCGCATAGCTTCGAACAAAATCATCGCGTGGAATAGAGCTGGTGTTGGGTTTATGTGAACTTTGACCTTTGGTGAATATGCCGTGGGAGTGGATTACATAATTATAAAAATCGTTGCTAGGTGTAGTGCAGTGTAGTGCAAAATAAGTGAACATTGAATTATATTTCAAAAAAAAAAATTGTCGTTGCTAGGTGACGGCAGTTTGCAGCCTATCTGTTTACTGCCTGCTTAAAGATGAGTGAGGAGGTGACTTTATTTTTTGTGAGTTTTGTCAGTGAACTGCTAATTTGCATTTTTGAGCATTGTGTTGCATTGCAATATAGCATTTTGCGTTATGTTTCATATCCTATCGCTTATTGCTATGTGTACTCACCTATGGAAAGGAAGGGAAGAAATCCGCTTGAAACGTTGAGGACATTCATATAAGCAAACATCTAGTCTCGCATATTTGTCAAATATTTTTAGAGCACTGTCGAGGGGGGACATTTGCGCCGTGCATAGATATTGCTTTTATTTTTGGCCCCGATTGTTCTCATAGCTAAGCAGAAGTATCACCTGAATGTTGTGCGCGTTTTTTCTTTGCCATTCATGCTCACATATTTTTATGTTTTCCCACTTCAGGACAAGAAAATAAATATGAGCATCCCGTTAAAGGAGTGAGGGAGGGAGGTAATCAGAAATACAGAGCCGATAGATGTAAAGCTGTTCGGAATTTGCAAATTCCGCAAGCATTTTGAAGTGGATTCGATCTTACGCGGACGCCTTCAGGCCACTGGCCGGATAGCGCGAATATTGTTACTGAGTTCGTTTTCCATCGTTGCTTCATGTGGAAATCACGTCGAAATCCGTATAGGCTATAGCCACCTGATTTTTCATTTAGGCATCGAGGTTTCTAGACTAGGCGGAATAAATTCGTGTTTAGCTTGTCCAGCTTTTTCCAGACAACATTCAATGAAAGCTTCGGATCCAAACTAGTTTGCACTATACAAGCTTTTTGAAAGGTTGTCGATGCTGGTAGCGGGTCATAGCCAAACGTATTTAAAGGCGCTACTGGTATTTGGCGCATCTAGACGTCTCTGAAAATAATCATCGATAAGAATCTGGGACGGGAACTGTTTGTTTCGTCGATGGGGTACAAAGTTGAACGACTAAACTATAGGACCTCACATCGGTGGATATTATCTTCTTAAAGCAGTACACCGTCATAATACCATGCATGTTTATTAGCACTGTTTATGCGTATCCGCTTCTGTCTATTTACAGAACATATGGATATGGAGGTTGTGTCTACGCATTTAGATTTGCATATTATCTATACACCTATGTATCTATGGCTCGGAAGTGCTGCAGCTAAAATGATAGAGTCTAGCCGATGTTATACGCAGTAGAGGATCACCTTTATTATTATTCGAATTTTCATGTTGCATCGCTTCGTGCACCTAAATGAATTCTTTTCTGGAATGAATCAAATGCATCCTCATGAGGTCTTTCAATTTGTCAGACAAGTGGATTACCTTTTGTCCTGTCAAGAATGCGTACGCTTATCAGAGTTTTGATTCCATCCGCTAAATGAGAGTGCAACTGAACCCGACCTATAGATAGCGCAGATTCGGATGTTCGCATCAGTCTCACGTCTACTTTCGTTTTCCACTCAATTTTTATTTTTTTATTTTTATTTTTATTTTTTATTTTTCTTTTTTGCAGTATAATTATATCGTCCTCGATGATCATGTTAAGACAGAGCGATTTTAAAGGCGTAGTAGTCGTTGAAAAACGCAACATCTTCTGCTAGATTATTGGGTTGATTATTACAGTAGCTTCGATTTCGCATCTTCTTAAAGAATTCTTTTCCGGTGTGCAACTTCGAATGAAAAGGAATAACGGTACAGGTAGCTGTAAACGTCAGGCCAGTTCAATCAGAAAGCGAACACTACGCCCTCGACTCGTATACAAAGAAGAGGTACTTTCTAGTCAATATTTTGGTGCATCCGTTAACGTGTTTGTATTTTCTTACATTGCATCATGTCTTCGGACGTTACTAGTCTTAGAGCGTTACTGCTTTACGAGAAATGAGGTGGAGGGGGGGGGGGGGATTGGAATTAAGCAGTTTTATCTAATTTAGCAAGGAGTACCTAAATGAATTTTTGCATATTTATTTTATTCCATCTGAAAATTTGTGGAAAGCCTCCAAAAGTATATGGCGATGAACAGCAAAGAGGAGCAAAGAACAGAAACAATACAACAATTTTTAGTGATATGGCATAATGCAAATCAAACGATAGATTAGAGCTAGTATGCGATCCAAAATAGGCATTCAAGTGATGAAATCAAAATTTTATGAAAAGCATTTTCCGCTCAGTGATAATCTGCTACTGCACAGAATTATCACACATAATTGCAAATACGTTTTGCTAGAAGAAGCGCTGTGACTATATTTTATAGATATAAAGAATCTGTAGATAGTCTTGTATTGCGCCTATTATGTTAGAGTACGTCGGCATTATTTGCTATATATGATGGCATCTGCTTTTGGAATCTGTTTTCATAGTGAACACATTTGGTACAAATGATACAATAAAGAAGAATTCATACAATTAATATGGCAAATATAGGAAGCAATGCAAATCATACGAAGCAAATTCGGTCATGAAAGTAGGTAATTTCTTCGCCTCGATCAAATGTATTGGGAGTTTATTCCGAATTCAAACCACTCGAAGCAGAAAATTGTGGAGTACACTGTTAATTTTGCACGTTTTGCATACCAAATGGTAACTGAGTACCCGGCGAAGTGGAAATATTTAGGTCAAATGCGCCGAGAAAATTTTAAGGCGGATATTTGAGAAGCCTTATAGAATAGGACGATTTCAGACTGAAGATGTATGTATTCTATAGGCGGTACTCGAGAAGTCTTAAGATAGGTCTTGTAATTTGGTCTATAAGGTCCTCAGAATACTATGCGAAAAGCTATGCGTGTGAAGTATTTTGCACATTTTTTCTTTTCAATACGCCTGACATCGGAATGGAGATAAGGTGACCAGACTTGCGGACATTATTCCAGTGAAGGGTGGGGACAAATTTGGGAAACACCCAAATCGCAGATCGCATCGTCAGATGTTGGTGAAAATGAACCGTCTAATATTGAGGGAGATTGGCATTCGAGATTGATATGCTGAATGCAGCATATATCATAAGAAATATCTAACTGCCATTTTCTGTACCATTACTGAAGTGCGTGAAAATCAATTTGTAGCAAATGTTGAAGAAAGGGGGGGGGGGGATCGTAGAGGATGCGATAAATTTTTTTATGTCAGCGACGAGTAATTTTTCAAATACTGGACAGTTTGTTGAGCCCAATACCCAGAGGCATATTACTGATTACAGGGTAGTTTTTAGATAGTGAGCCTTTTACCTTAACCTCCAATATTCTAGTCGAAAGGAAGCGTTCTAACCACTATATGAATGATCCACATATTTCGTATGCTTTTAGTTTGTGAACAAGTATTGAGTGACTAAAGACATCAAATGCTTCTGCATAATAGATACAAGCTAGATCAGTTTGTACCTTTTCATTGAGCGCTTTGATCCAGTCGTTTATGCCTAGCAATAGTTGTGACGTTGTTGAGCGTGTGGGAATTAATCGGAATTGGGTACAACTTAGCAGATTTTCGATCGCCATATGCTCGAGGATGTAATCTTTAATAATGATTTCCATTACTTTAAGTAACATTGATGACAGGCTTATGGGCCTATAATTTTTAGCTGAATACGATGAGAATCTTTTCAAATGGAGTTACTATGACAATTTTCTTGAGTGAAGGGAAGGAGCGGCACGAAACGCCTGTTTCGAAGGTCGTAGTTACATGATGTCGTAGGAAAGCGCATTTGGTTTCAGTGTGGAGAATGCGTCGAGCGGCTCATTTGTTATACCTTTTATTATTTAAATTACTAGGTGAGCGTCTCAGCTTAAAAGCAGCTAATGAAGTGAGAATGAAGTCACATAGAAAAGTCTATTTCAAGACTGAAATGCCGGAAGAGTTGACGACATAAAAGCAAAGGAGTGGGGTCTGTCACTTGGATGCTTCGTTTTACGGCAGAGATGGTTCATTAAGTATTATTCAATTTCTATTAAGTATTCAATTTCATACGATTTCCATTATAGTATTATCGCAAGACGAATATACAAGTTTGTATGGGGTGACAATGCGGTAGAAATGCATAAAATAAAGAAGTCTTATGATTTAGGTCAGATGTCCTGGAGAAAAAGTTTTTTTTCTGCTAGCGAGTGATGGTGAATTCCGTGAGAGAATTACATATTCGGGAGTGTTTTCTACCTATATTGACAAGGCAGGTGTGATATGGTAAGATGTGCAAAGTTAGCGAAGCCTATGATGACAGCGAATGGCTGTGATCTTCTGTAGCAACATGAGACTATTTGCTTAACTGATTTGCACTTGTAAAGCACCTGTCGGGTGCCATTGCATTTTCATATACTAGTAAAGGTATGGTCAAGAAACCTCTTGGACTTTATTTGACGATGGGCGTTGTTGTGAAACCACAATTTGTTGATCTAGATTGGGGTATTGAACATCAGGTTTTGTATTCGGCTGGGAAAAAGCTAGTAGTAGTGTTCGCCTACCTGCTTATAGGGTTTTCAGCAACAAGTTAAAGCAAGTTTCTTGCAACAGATTTTGTCTCAAGTCTGATTATTCACCATCATTCATGGTGGGCATGTTGACATTAATACTTATTAAACTTTAGGAAGGATTTGCTGAGAGTGAAGTGAAAAAGGCTTTATTGGAGTCGATCTACGAACAGAGAAAACGAGATCGAAGAAGGCAATTGGAAGAAGAGGAGAAGGAGAAAAAAGAGGGAGGGAAAAGAAAAAGACAGAGGAAAGAGGAGAAAAAAGATCCGAATTGGTTGCCATCAACTCGGGATTTTGTTCGATTCATATCACTCAACTATACGAACGGTGTGATTTGATCGTTCGCTTGTATAATTGTTCTTGAAATATTCTCTGATGCTTCTTTAGATTGCATTTGCAACATTTATTCTTATAACATCGATGATTAAGTAGCTAAGATTCAAGCCGCATATATCTACAAATGGAACGTTGTAAACTTTTATTTATATATTTTTTGCAGAAATTTTTATAATGGTCATCGGTGGAATATTTCATTCAAAATCTGCCGACTTTATTTATTTATTTATTTATTTTTTCAGAACGATTACAGCATGTTTCTATAAATTTATGTTTAATTCACAATGCGAGCATATTTTCATCATGATAGTAACATCGCTGAAATTTGGTGCTAATGGGTCTCTCAACACGTTCACTTTTATTCCGTTGATATATGATAGGAAATTCTTTATATGAACGTTCTGACTTTTTATTATGTGACTCTTTTTGGTTGGTTTTTTGTTTTGTATATACATTTTAGTATTGTTTTAATGAAATGTATGAAAAATTGAATGAGACAGATGAAGAATTGGTTTTTTACTTGATGAAACGTGATGATGATTCTACCTAAAATTCATGGTATTCTTTTTTTTTCGTTCATTTCTCTCAACACTTCTTTTCCTATCCATTTATTTGATTCGCTTCAAGTAAATGAATATTATTCATTTGAAGATATAGACGATTTGCCGGCGGATCTTCGACAGTTTCACTCATTACCACTCGATCGTATCCCTGCGCCTACGGATTCTGAAAAATGAACAGCAGTTTTGTGAGTTGATTGATGATATCTTTAGCGCAGCAGTTATTCTTTTCTCGGTTTTAGAATATTTTGTTATCTATTGTCCTCTTTCTTAATATTGTATTAAAAATAATGACGAATTATTGCACTAAATATTTCCTTAAATAAAGCTTATGCAACTGCACACTTTATTTTGCAGTAGTAACGCTTTTGTGTAATGCTGGTTGTGTAGCCACTAGCGAGTTTATTTTCTACGACGGTCGGAAGGAGGTACTCATATTTACTACTCTGTCAGGTGGTCATCATTGATTTTGAGATATCGCATTGTTTCTAGTATGTAGACGTGTATACATAAGCCATTAAGCCTCAAGTAGTTGTAACCAGGCTGCAGTGTCTTTGAAGAAGTTAAAGACGACTGTGCTTTTGACGTGATCGACCTGGTTTTTCAACGTTGAGGTAGCTGAAGTAGCTGAAACTAAAGCGGATACATCAACGATGGCAGTAAAATGTATAAAATGCAAGGTGATTTCGGTATCGCCGAAGAAAGTATGGTCTCATCCACGATTTCCTCGATTTCTGGAGCGCTTCCAGAAGGATGGGTGTCACTCGACTGGAGTGGGGCATTTGAAATTGTACAGTAGGTCGTATTTGCCTCAGCACGTACATATCTATTCGTTTCCATGTGCAAGTATATTTGTGTTGTTTCTTCAGACGGGCTTGCGCCTGACAACTAAAAGACATTTTTTGCAGGCCCATTTTTTAAATATTGTACTGCTGGCTTTATGCTTTATTATTGCACTGCTACTATTCCAATATGGGTTTCTGCTGAAACGTCACGAGCTGAGGACTCGAAGCTCATGCTCGGATGTGTCGGTGACACGTTCGGCATGTTGGCTGCCAGCTCGCTATCAGCGTGCTGTCATTTTGTTGGTCGATGCACTACGTTACGACTTTGTTGCACCACAGTCCACTTCTGTGCAGACGACGTTCAGTGGTCGTTTACCATCAGTCAGTCGTCTGTTGCATGAGAACAATGGTACTGCCTCGTGTGGATTCTCATTTGTGCATCTTATTTGGCTGAATAATTAGTCAGGTAGCCGCACAACAAGACTTCTAAGTTGTTTAAATATGTTGTTGGCTACTCTGAACTTTAACAAAAAAACGTACTCGAAATATTGTTATTGAAAAAGTTGAGTTGACGATGGAGATTAGATTCTGTTGAACAAAACTTATAAATTACGAATACCTTTGCTGTCCTTATTCAAATTAATTTGCAGAATCGGCAACGCTAATGCATTTCGTAGCTGATCCTCCAACGACGACAATGCAGAGACTAAAAGCGCTGACGACTGGCTCTTTGCCGACCTTTATTGATATCGGTTCTAATTTCGCGAGTACGGCGATAGTTGAGGATAATTGGGTGGAGCAGATAGTGTCATCCGGCCGTAATATCACCTTCCTTGGTGACGATACTTGGTCACTTATTTTCAGTATTGCTTCGAACTTTGTATTGAACTGAGTCTATATGCTTTTGCTGATGTGTCGAACAATTTCACTTTTCTGAGAAAAGTTTTAAACTCTATTTACTTTGATTTCATATTCTGTTATGAATTGAGGTATTTGATAAGAGGGGCTTTCATTACATACAGTTGTAATAGTGGTACGTCTCTCAAAATCGCGTTTTGCATTATATACAGCCTTGACTTATATCTGATTTGCGTATCGGCGTTAGGCAATAAAGCTCTGATAGTGTCCGATCGTTACAAATGCCATCTGATAGGTCTTTGTTTATTTACCTGTAAGGTAGATAAGAGGATCATTTATAACAGTTTGAAGGACTTCGTTGTTTCCGTGGCAATTTCACCGTCATTTCGATATGCCATCTTTCGATGTGAACGATCTCAACAGTGTCGACGATATGATCATAGGTTAGTATTGATGATCGTTAGAAGAATGTGACATATGTAAATAGGAAGTGTTCTCGAAGCTATACTACTGTATAACTTTGTATGATTCGACAATTTCTCTCAATCGATTCTACTGCTATCTTTGTGTTTGTTTATTGAAAACTTAATAAATACTGTTAAATAAGTTTGCCATTATTTTGGTTTACTTGCTCCGTTTACGATAGGTGCCATTATCCGTCAGGAGTTAGGTCCTGATTGATCGATTGCCTTCCGTATCATCCCATTGCTATTCGCTGAACAGCAGTTTAACAAGAAAGTATTTATAACGCGAAAGATGGGTTATCATTTTGATAGAGGTGATAATCGAAAATTCCTGCAACACCTACTAGTTTGTTAATGATTTGATAAATATTTGGAGAGCAATATGAGGATGTAGCGATAAAATATATAGCACTTAATGCTAATTGAGTTAATTGAATTGAAAAGGATCTTCGTTTAGAGTAGTATCCAGATAATGGAGCAGTGTTTTGAGTCGATGTATTTTATCATGATATGGTCTTAGTGAAAAAAAAAACAGCAACATGATCACTTAGCGAATAGCTGACTCGATAAGCAAATGAAGGGTTCCTTGAATATACCTGAATTCCTATTTATATGCAGAGCGAAATCGAAAGAGGAGCGATTAAATTGCAGCTAAATCCTCATTGAATTGTGGCGGAAATCTGAGAGATGAGACAAATGCGTTATAAGTTAAAAAAAATCATTCACTAAGCCTAAGCCTATAGCTATAGAGCTGTATTAGAGATATTTGAATTTTAAATTAAATTACATTCAAAAATTAATTGATAAATTAATAAATGGGATTATAAAAATCTCGTTAAGGACACATTTTCGAAGAGTTATCTCGATCGGATTGGAATGTATTGATCGCGCATTTTCTTGGAGTAGATCATTGTGGTCATAAATATGGTCCAAATCATGAAGAAATGGCTCGACGACTAGAGTTTATTGACGAATTGATTAATAACGTCACAAAGGTGCTTGATGAGCAGACTGTATTGATCGTTATGGGTGATCATGGTATGACCGAGACAGGTGATCATGGTGGTGATGCAGAACTTGAGACGGATGCGGCTCTATTTATCTATTCCCGTAAGCGGCTTCTTTTCGCCGCTCCACCTACATCTATCTCTCAGGTAGTACTTCTAAAATGTCTCTGTTCTTTAGTAGAAATTTGAAGAGGATAAGAGAGGAAAATTGAGAGAGCGCCATGAAGCTAAGCGGATGTATGCCACAAGCAGAATGATGTATGGCATAAAATGCGTAGTCATGTTTTGCATCGTTTTAAATATTTGTGTTATTTAATCGCTTTTTGTTTTTTCACGACAAATATGCTCCTCCGTATAAACTATGCAAAAAAAAGGCTAGAGAGGATTGCGCAGAACTATTTCGCAGTGAAGGCCATCAGTTCATAGGTTGAATTCTTGTCCGGTGTTTTGCTTACAAAATTTGTTGCTTCATTGAGGAAATCTCCTAGCTAAATTTCACTTCGACTTCGTTCATTATCGAAGTAATTTTCTAATTGAAGTTCATTTGTTGAACCTCTATGTCATCTTCCTTTCTATTCGTTTTTGCCGTTTCTTTTTTCTTGTTGCCGATTTGTATGAATGATGCGACTTTTTTTTTTGCTTTACGCCATACAGTCGCCATCTTTATCTGCTATATTACTTCTTTATTCTTTTTCTTCCCCTTAGTCAAACTCGAATTGATATCTCCTCCAATGTCATTGCATTTTTACTTTCGTGAACATTTGGAAGGTGTAAAGTTGTGGCAGTTTAATTGGAAAAGACGTGCATTTATTTATTCAAGCGGTCATTCCTCACCTTGGAGTAAAAGCGTGCAAAGGATTTCCTCCGAAAAGAGGGAGGAGGCGGAATAATTTTTTGAACATGCCAGCAGCATAAGAATCGAGCATAACCTAGGTAAGGAACAAATCTATTTTTTGAGCGTTTAGGGGCAGATTTGATCGTTATATACATCCAGGAACACCCTCGCCTCGTGCCACATCGATATCCCAAAAAGAACGATTATCAGTTTGCTTCGATAAAGGTAACAAAAGAATTAGGGAAAATTTAAGCAAATGACGCATGAAAGTGAGGAAATGCTGCAAACATACAAATAAAGGAAGTGATGTGCAAATTATATATAAATTCTAAAAAATGCTGGGTTGGTCAAAAGCAAGATTGGACTAGTATGTAAGGTTTCTTCTAGGGAAGGAAGAAAGATTGATCCAAATTAGCTAATGCGGTGTGCTAAAAGAGATTTGCAGTGCTATATAACACGCGCTTTTATATCTTGCGCATCTGCCCATCACAAACTGATAACACGCAGCAGCGTTATTCTGTGATTTTTATTACGAACATTGGTTTTTCTTTGCACGGAAACTAAAGTGAAGGGAAGGAGAGGGCAATTCATCTTAATATTCTCAGAGTTGGCTAGGTAGGTATTCTCTGCATATCCTTTTATATATGGGCATCCCTTGGGGTTCTCAAATTACATTGAAATAATCGATGCTTGAACGCACATTCGTTCATTCATTCATTCAAATTGCTTTATTCAACCATAAAGAAACGTACAATAGTATGTGGAGAGATTGACGATGTTCAAAAACGAAAACATTCAGGTATCACGAATGTGATAGTGCTGGTAAAAAGCTGAATCGAAGTGACACACATATTAACAGTAAATTGGTTGGCCATCTACTCCCCTCAAGGACGATAAGTCAAATTGGGCTAATTTCGCTTTGAAAGCAGTGAGATTACTAGTTTTCACAACATCAGCTGGTAGTTGATGCCATACCCGATTGACTCAAAATCTACGTTGTAGCTGAAAACGATGAAATCGGGAGCGTTTTTTGAATGGGGTATACGCAAAGATGCTGTGGAAGATGCTATTCGTTGTTCTTTTTATCTACACATTAATAGCGCTTTTAACCACTTTTCTGTTCGCCTGTTGTAGCTTCTGATCCTTAAAAAATGAGCTTTTAGAGTCGTCCTTTTTAGAAACGATTCGTCGCCGATAGCTCACCGATAACTTCCACACAAACACTGAATTAACTGCAAATATCGAATATTAAGTACAGCACGAAATCAATATAGCTTTGGGAATGTTTCTTTTGATTATTGCAGTAAAGCGCTTCAGCATGGACGAAACTAAAATGGAAGCTGTTTGATGGTATATTACATCGTTTCCTCGGCAACTTGGCATAGTTCGCCTAGATTCTTTGAAATTTCTTGAAATCATTTTGTTTCTCTATTCTGTATGTAGTTTGGTCTTTGTTGTTCTGAAACAGCGTATTGCTTTGTTCGCTGCAGGTATGTGAATAGCCTATTTATGTGGCGAATAGATGCTAATGCTGTTGATGTGGTAGTTCCACCCATACCAAAGTGTGTCGATCATTTCGTTTAAATTTCGAGTTCATGAAATTTACGAGAAGTTCTTCCCATCACCGCCAAATGCATCTTCCGGTGAGTGAACCGATCGGCGATACACATAGTCTTAGACGAACGCGCGGGTTTTGATCTTTTATTCTTGTTGAATACGAATGCCTATTTTTGAATGATGCTTACTTTCGCCTCCATTGAGATTAAAAGTGAATGAAGAGAATGGTGATAGTTTCTAGTTTAGTGGCTGCTGTTGTATGTGATTGGCAATTTGTTGGGTTTATTGATTGTGAGCTTTGAATTGTTTCCTCAGAGAGTTGTCTTAACTTCTGATAAGAGATTTTGACGTGTATTTCATATAGTGCCCAACAGAAATGATGCATTGATAACGCCTGAATTGAAATGCGACATATCAGTTGGATTATTTATTGTAACTTTGTTGATAGGGATGAACAGATCGATGGTAATGGATCATTCAAAAGGCCAAGTTAGTCGTTGAGCCTGTTATGAACAGAAGGTGAAAATAATGGGATATTTGTAGTTTAATTAATATTTTAAAAAACGTTTTTAGATTGATTTAGTGCCAACATTGAGCGTTCTTCTCGACTCTCCGATTCCATTCTCGAATATTGGCGTTCTTGTGGATTGTTTCATCGCACCTGATCTGCTTGGGTGGGCGACAAGCAGTAATGCATGGCAGATGGTGCGTTATGCGCAAAGTGTTATTGTCGAAATGCCACACATCGAGCCACTTCTAAGAGCATTCGATTCCAATCCAGATAATATGACAAATCAACGTGAAACAATGCGTCAGATTCAGGCGATTTTTCGTGCTTCATGGACCAACTTCAATGCAGCTTTCATGCGCGTCGGAATCCTTTCATTTCTTGACGCTCTTCTGACGACGATTAACGCTTTCTTCTCAAAGAGGTTCTCGTCTTTTGTTCTTTAAGTTGGTCAACTCTAAGCGGTACCTCAACGTTCATTAGTATGTTCATTTCCGCAACATTTTCCTCACGCCAGTTTTTTCATTTTCGTACATTTTGAATCATCTGAAAGATTGCACATTCATTGCAAATCACAGAGAAATTAAAGCCGTATAAATTAGTGAAGCGCAAGCAAATATGAGAATAAATTTGCCTTAACGAAAGCTGTAAAACAATTTTTGCACTTTCTGTCATTAAGCCGACAATATTTTTTTGGCCAGGAATTTATTTTGTCCTTTCTATGGCTAATTATACCTGTGCGGTAAAGTGAGGGTTATGATTGAACCTACTCATTTTGAGTGATGCCAATCAAGATCTAATGTAAGTCGAACATAAATTGGCTTTCGATAATAGCCGTTCGTAGAGGAATATATCGCAGCAGAAAAATGCTGACGGGAACAGTGTATTTCATTTTCAGTGGCGTTTCATTGGGTTCGTTGATGTTTCGCTCGGGGCTATTCTTCGTACAATGTTCCGCCTATCTTATGGCTGATGATGAGCGCTATATTGCGGTGTTGGATGCATTTTTGTCTGTATCGTTAGTTTGGCGTGGAATTATCTCACTCAGTGCAATGCTTGCGTTGAGTTTCTCAGCGTTTCGTATTCTCACATTGTTGATATTGATGGCGCATGCGTTTTCCTACTTCTCCAACAGCTATATCATTTTTGAATCGTCCTCTGTTCGATTTCTTACTCAATCTGCTTTCGTCATTGCGATTCTTAACTCGCCTTATGCTAAGTATGTTACTTTTACGTTTTCGTTGTTGTTTTATTTAGTGCATTAAGTATTAGGATTATTGGAGGGGAATGAGATATCCTTATTCGTAGTGAAGACAAAATAAAAGGATTGGGCTCTGTGGGCATGTTTAGGGTATTTTGTTGCGTATGGGATGACTATTATACATATGTATTACTAAAAATACTCTTAGAAATCAGCGATAAAAGTTTCGCAGTAATTTGAGCAATCGAAATTTCTTCTCCCTCCACCCCCTCCCCCCTTCCCTGTCATCTTTCATGCGTATTCTAGATTCACATTTGTAGAATTATGCATAAAGTGGACTTAAAAGGATGTTAGAATCATTTGAGAACTAAACGCTTGTATTTATTGTTGTCGTTGTGACTACGACAGAACAAGGAATCGCAACGCGATTTTCGATGATAGATAGGAGCAAATACAAGGGAACCTTTGATGCAAGCCATTGCGATGAAAATGTCGGAAAGAATCTCATTTCGCGATAAAAGTTTGATAGTGGTTTGAGCTGTCGAGTGGAGTTTCTTAAAGCTACCACTGCCATTCATTAGAGCCGAGAGGAAATTAGGTTATGAAGCATCGCAATCAATCGCTGTTGTATGTCTGGGTGTGCAAAATCGCGCTCCACTGCTTTGTTGTTGGAGTTACGATGAGGCAAATGTTCAGAAATTGCGCTTATGATACGGGACGAAAAGGTCAGAATCAGAGATTTTGAGGTCAAGAGCTTTTGAGTTGGAATGGATAGCCTCATCCCCGACACTGCGATAAGAAATGGAGAAGGCATTGAAATGAACATGTTGCCATAAAGAACGCTTCATTCCCTTTGAAGGCAAAACATTTGAATGTACTCATATAAGGAGAAGGCCGGAATCAAAAAAAATGTGTCTTGCCTGGGGTCGATATCGGGAAAATGTGGGATGAGAGAATCGCAGGCGACAAACTTCGGAGAAATCGCGCTCCAATATGTGGATTTCCCAACAGTGTACTTCAGCGCTACTATTCTCGATGACCAATAAAATCCTGGAGGCTTTGCATCAGATCATCGTGAAAGCGCATTTCAGGAGAGGATTTAGGATGTGAATGAAGAAGATTACCTATCTACTGATTGCCTATTCCAATTTTTGCTAGAGGAAGGTTAGCACTGTTCGTGGGTGGTAGGAGGCAAGCAGGCATTGTCTATTGCAGAGAGTGGAATCATCGCAAGAGTGTGTCGTCATTAGTGACGCTTATAGAGAAGAGGATTGGCATACGTCGTGTGTTATTGATATTCGTTGTTCTTATTCTACTTCGTGGAGGCATTATATTTGAGAGATGTCGTGAAGAACAGCAAAGCGCATGTACAGCAACGCAATTCTCTGTACCGCTTGCAAGGCTTCCTTTCGGTTAGTGGCGCAATCCTTTCCTATTAGTTTCGTGATTTCCATAGATTTCGCTGTTTCATGGAACGCGTAGGTGAATTCATGAAATATTCCTATATGATCGTATGTTATTTGGTACTGCACCTTTCAGCTGCATTGATGGAAGGAAAACATGTAGTTTTGAATGAGAAAAAAGTGGTTTTTGAAAGACCTGTCGCTTGCACGTCTGAGAGTGGCAGTGATAGAATCGATGTGAAGATATGAAGTCATTGCCCAAGACGTAGTGGAGAAAGCGCATCCGGGAGTTTTAGTCTTGAGACGAGAATCTCAATAATAATCGCATAGGTGGATTGCCAGTGTGACGAGGAGGTGATTTGCTGGTGACCATAGTGGGAGATAATCCACCGCAAACGACAACATGGGTTGCAAATGCACATCGATCATCAATCAGCAGATATTTCTCGTCAACTGGGAAGGTGAAGAGAGTGGATGAGTAGGTAGCGTTTGAATCGCTCCAAACACAGAAGCAGTGACGAGTGGAAGTTTGCATATCTGCGATTGAGAGGAACAGAATTCTTCTGGATCGTGTTGGCGACGAAGTGCGGATTCTTGGTAGCATTTTAAAGGAGACTGGATGGTTGAGCACCCAAAATGTGTGTCGCAGCTGCATTTTTGTCTCCCGATGGCATTTTTGATAACAAAGTGGTAGTGAGAGGTGCTGGTGGATTAGAGGTTCCCTTCGCCTGGATAAGCCATTATGATAAAGTCATTTAGTTTCGACTAGAAAACAGTGTAAAAGAAACCCACATAAACTCGGCCTTTTTGCTGTAAGGAAAGCTCCAGTCATTCACTGCAACGCTCGACCTCGCATCTTGCTGCAAACATCACAAAAGCTGAAGGATAGGAGGTGTCACTGGCCATGTCAGGTGATGAGCAGTTAAAGAATGAAGTTCATGTCCTAGCGGATGCCGCCTTAGCTGTCTGGATAATACACAGCCAAATGTGGAATGGAGTTTGTAGCATATGAGCGGCGCAATAGATGTCTTGTTGATTATTGGAATATAAATCAGCTGTAGGTCGCTATTATCAGTCTTAATTGCAGAATAATTTATCATATCTTGAACAATGAAAAGCATTATTATTATTATTAAAATGCTCCCAAAATATGAAGAAAATCTGTGAATACATGAAATGTCCACGAAAGCAAACTTTTTAACACATAGACAGGTATAACAAGTTGTGATATCTTCGTCAGATGTTAAGAGACACACATTTTTTTCCTCTTATTTTCTGGAATTGTGCACATATTCGAGCTGCCTTGGTCGTCTTCTACTTTCTCGTTGCTTCATTCAGGAGAGCGTTAGATTTTTCTGTTATTACCTTTTCCTCCCTAGGTGAAACATTTTCGAAGTAATTGAGACTTCAGTTTTTAAAGCAGTCATAGCTTTCAGGGCCGGGCAAGGTGATCCGTTTTGTGTTTGGAGTATCTGTGTTGTGTGTAAGTTCGCTATTGGCGTATCGCATACAGCGCGAGCACTCTCCAGAGATGGTCGCCTCAAGTCTAATCTTTCCTGCGACGGTTTGCACAGTTGCAGTTTGGACTGCGCAGTGGTTACCAGATAAAAGCGCAACACAATTCGCATCCTTCTCGCTGATTGCTGCACAGGTTCAACATTTTAGCAGTATAATGGGATGTGATTTGTAAAGTGATCTATGCTGCTGACGAGGAAACTATTGAGTGTGTTTAAAATTTGTGGAATTTTTCCGCTTCTTGGAAATGGGAGGCCTGAACGTAGTAAGAAGTATTGCAATATTCGCCGCTCTGACTTATGATTACATAAAATGCAGTACCCAAATTTTTAGCTCAAAATTCGCTCGTGGATATCCTGCTATGCGTCAAGCATATAAACGGGCAGGCTATTTTGTAATTGACGTGTTATAGATGTTATAATTAACGTCACTTGGTTTTAGCAAATCAGTCGTTTAGTGAGAACTGCGAGTAACAGATTTATCGACTCCATTTTATGGCGTCGGGTAAACTTGTATCAACCTTTTTAGTGATAGCCGGTATGTCGACAATAGTTTTTTGTTAAGAAATATATGTTTGCATACCTCATTGGCCTCACCAGTAACCTCTCAGACTTTCCAACTTTATGACCTAAATATATATATTTTGGCTGTTTCAGATAGTATATGCGTTGACGATCGTGCGAGTCGTGATGACGAGTGTTCGTGCCCTGCAGTGTACGTCAGCAAATGCGTATAGAGGATGCGCTTTGGCATTTATAGATGCATTAAGCTCGATGCTTGTTCTATTGCTTGGCGATGCAGTTGCAGTGAGCTTCTTCTGCTTCACAGTGGTCATCTACTTCGTGTTGCAACTCTTGCGTGATGGTCAGTGTTTTCATATAGCACTGTTTTAGTGGGGAGCAAGTTTTATGATGGTTGCAGCGGCGACATTTCATTATGTGGAACATTTGTGGTATTGGTGCAGGGCAGCATGAGGGAATGTACATAGAGGCATGGAGAAGGGGAATTTGGCGAAAGAGTTAAAATTTCAACGGTAGAAATTCATACTATTGGAAATGAATGTGTTTTTATGTGCCTTTTTTTGCGCCCGAGAGAAAGTGCCTTTTTGAGTTGTAGTCATTTTAGGTTAGAAGAGGAGCGGTGACATGCAACTATCGGAATCAAAGGGGTCATATTTTGAAGTAGAAATGAAAGCGTAAAAGTTACAACAGCCGAAAGCAAAGCTGATGCTGCGCTAAATAATCTTTAAAAAAAAAAGAAAAAAATAGCCGAAAGCAAAACTGATGTTGGGCTAAATAACCTTCCCACAGCGACAACATCTTCAGTGCAGCAAAAAAGTCACAAAAAAGCAAAGGAACGTAGAGTTTAAAACGTCTAATATTTCTTCTCATATAAAATCTCGTACGGAGACTTAGGAACAAAACAACATCGGAATTTTTCTTTGCTCCTTTTTGCGTTATACGCTACAGAAAGCTTGATGCAGTGTGTGGGTTGCATTTGATTTCTATGCAGCGCACTGAATTTCATCTAATTTTCAAAAAAATTCTGGTCGTCTCAGATTACCGTATTGCGGCATTGGAGTTGCACGGTAGTTTTTCGTATTCGGAATCATTTATTGTGGTATGTCCTTTCGCTTTAAGCTGGCTTGAGCTGGTAGGACTTGTTTCAGAGTGTCAGTTGATGGTCGTGCTTACTTTGCTATCATCACATGGTTTCTTCGCACTATCACATCAAGCCACTTTCTCAACGATTCCTTGGCAAGCGGCATTTGTTGGTGTTCCTGGGAATTTCTTGTTCCAAATGGTTCCTGCAACACTTGTTGGGGCACATCTATTTGCGTCATATATTATCACCGTGGCTGCGCTTCCACTTTCTCTAACATTTTTCGCGAATACAACAGAGCTATCGCGCAATGCACTTGCTCATCGCTCATATATGCTGCTCATATTTTCAGCGCTTTCCGTTCGTTCTTTTTTTTTTTCATTTTTGGATTGATTTATGGAAGAATTATGCAGTGGAACGTAGTAGGTTCGTAGGGATAATTTGAATATTGGTTCTATGAAACTATGGAATTTGTAAACAGAGACTTTTTTTTTTACATGAGAAAGTGTTCCGTGCGATTGCAGTGTATTTTATTTTCAGGTAGATGTAAATCCGATTCAATATTATTGTCTGTCGTGACGGAGATATTTGAGTACAGAAGAATGTTTATAGAAAACGATCATGAGCAATGTTGGTCGAAATGGCACTAAGAGTAGAATGCTTCAATTTTGCAGTGCTGGAATAGTTGTAGCCTACTCAAGGGTGATTGAATTGCAGGTTTTATGCACATGTTTGGCAGCCGTACTTCATAGACGCCATCTGATGGTGTGGAAGATCTTTGCGCCGAAATTCATCTTCGAAAGTATCTCATTTTGTGTTGTTTGTTCGTTTGTAGCAATTACGAATTTGATTTTTTATCCGCTCAATTCCCTCACTGTTTCACTTCCGTTGCATAAATAAATTCATTTGTAATCCTTCTATCGTCAACCTACTTATAACTAGTCTTATATCTGAAGTTTCTTTTGTTATAAGAGGGAGACATCGACAGAGCACAGTAGCGATACCGTTGTACCAATACCGGGTAAAGTATTGCGCCAAATTAAAATTCTCAGGTACACCACAACCTGATTTTTGTAGAGCGGTGGGAGAACAGTACTGGACCGATTTCTTGGAGAAAATTACAAGTACATTTTACCAATTTTCCACTATATTTGTACTTCAAATGTGCTTCATCCGGAAAAACCCGTAGAAGTGTTTGCGCGTTTTTGTAGTTTCAAATTTGAGCATTCGGTCCCTAAGTGTCTCATCCGATGTGAAAGTTACGAAGTGAGTCAGAAAGCATGTAAGTGTCGGAGGCGTGATGGCCGCAAGCTAGCAGCCTGATTACGACATATGCTATGGAACATTTGAGAGTACGACATGACGCTGAAAAGGCAGAACTGATGAAAGCACTCAGCGATAAGAAAGGTTCCTAAAGCGAATCGCGCCGCCGACAACGATTGAGAAGTCGTGGAGGGAGTCCTATAAAAGGGCTCAGGACAACGCAGAAAAAAAACGGTACATAAATGTTCTCTAAAATCTGACGGCCGCAGTCAATACGCGCAGTACGCAGAACAAGTCTATCTTGAGATCCTGGACGGCGTGGACATCGGTGAGCCGTCAATATAAAGTGATAATTAACTCAGACGCAAATATAGTGTGCACTATTGAAAATGAATGCGATGTACTACATGCCGAAACAGGACACACAGATTGTAAAGGGGTGATAGCTCGGGCATCGAAGATGATCGTGCATCTTTCTGCTCTAACGACATGTTGGATCCAAAGGGCATGACGTTGATGATTTTGAAAAGACAACAAATTTGGGTTCAATATGCGATTTCCGAAAAGGCTGAGCAGCATTGCTCATTGCAGTTGGTGCTGGCAGGAAGTCTGGAGGTAGCCGGATATCGGTCTGAGGTCGGTGCATAGACAACAGTCATACGGAAGTTCAGGACAACACAGCGAACCGTTGAACGACTCCATTTAAGCTCAAGGTCGGGGCTGAATCTAATTTGAACGGTTTTGCAGTAGTTGCTAACTTATAGATCATTTCTGAAGTCGACAGAATTACAAATAGTTTCGTACATACAAAGCATGTGGTGGAGACAAGGAGAGGAATTCATCACTTCCTATCTGTTCAAAGAAATGTGATTCGTATACGCATTTGCTTAGCGACTGGTATGTGTAATGTTGAAAAAAAATTCGGTTTTTTAAATCCCTCTGTATCCAATCTCACTTTCTGTTTTGTGATGCATTCGTCGGCCGTTATACCTCACGACGGTAGATCCATCGGTGTTTCAACTTTTTTGATTGCGACCTCTGACATATTGTTGTCTTCCTCCACTCATTTTATATGCTTCCGGAAACGTGACCCTTTTCAATTACGAGTCGTTTATATGTGAAAATGGGTGGTGGCTATCTAGTTGATCAAAAGATACCACATAAGGCTTTCAAAGTTTCGACGGGCGCGAAATGAGAGTGAACAATCTACCTCAGTGAGCTCAGCTCCTCGACAATTACACCCATTTCGTTTTCGATGAAGAAAATACTGATTTTATTCTGGAGCTTGTTTCGGTGATTTTTTAAATCTTTTCATTCTATTCTTAGTCTAGGACGTCTATTTTTTCTGTTGATGTAAGCATTGATTTATTCGCTGCTTCTTAGTGAGTTTTACGCGTCGCAACAACTATCTGCTTGAATTGAGACATCATTTGCTCTCTCAGATGCTCTTAAACCTAAGCTGTCTTCCAAAGTGGTGTCACTATTGGCAGCACAGCATTTGTCGGTTGCTCGAAAAGGAGATTTCTTTTAGCTTACGCGACGTAGCTTGAAAATAAGGGGGCCGATGCGCGTTCGTAATTTTCGTGGTTAGACAGATCGAGTGTATTCGAGCTGTGCTCATCAAAACGATTTCCTCCCTCTGCTTCTTCTCTCAAAATCTATGAAATTGGTTACAACCGTTAAAACTTGCAGCTTGGAACAGGGATTGGAAATTTGGACTGGTAGAAAATTGCCTGGAGAGGAGTGGTTTATTCGGATGTATGGAGTGAGATTCTACGCGGGAATATTCATTTTTAAGACATTTATATTCAAGGAATGTATCCTAAAATAGTTCCTTGCTTCTTTATGTTTCTGCTTCACTTCTAATGGGATATTTTTTCGTTGCTATGAGTTTAGTGAAACGAATTCGGCATTGTGCTTGAAACGAGAACATAATAGTGCCGAGTGTGTGCACTATTTTCCGCCCATAAAACCTCAGCAGAACGGCGGCAATACACGCACCATTCACTGAAGATTGTACGGAGCGTATTTTAGTGTCAAAGGTCAGGAAGCTTTAGTCGATGAAAACTTCACACTAAAATCTCAACCTGATCGGAACATTTTGATGACGTGGTGATGGTATTGTTGCTTTCTTTCAAGCATTTAAAAAGAACGTGTATGATTTTTCTTGCGGAACACCTAGCTAGGCACATGAGGTAACACCCAGCTAGGCACATGCGGTAACACCCAGCTAGGCACATGCGGTAACACCCAGCTAGGCACATGAGGTAACACCCAGCTAGGCACATGAGGTAACACCCAGCTAGGCACATGAGGTAACACCCAGCTAGGCACATGAGGTAACACCCAGCTAGGCACATGAGGTAACACCCAGCTAGGCACATGAGGTAACACCCAGCTAGGCACATGAGGTAACACCCAGCTAGGCACATGAGGTAACACCCAGCTAGGCACATGAGGTAACACCCAGCTAGGCACATGAGGTAACACCCAGCTAGGCACATGAGGTAACACCCAGCTAGGCACATGAGGTAACACCCAGCTAGGCACATGAGGTAACACCCAGCTAGGCACATGAGGTAACACCCAGCTAGGCACATGAGGTAACACCCAGCTAGGCACATGAGGTAACACCCAGCTAGGCACATGAGGTAACACCCAGCTAGGCACATGAGGTAACACCCAGCTAGGCACATGAGGTAACACCCAGCTAGACACATCCAGCTGCGCCCTTAATAAACTCTAATTTCTCCCTTGCACTCTACTCTTTCCATCTCCTACACCTCTGCCAATACTTCATTCTATCCTTCCCATACCCTTACTTGCTTTATACTTCTATGCCGACCACAAATCTATGGGGTCAGCGTTGCGAGATGTCATAGCAGTCACCGGCGACCTCCGGTGTTTTTTTTCTGATGCCATGAAATGCAAAAAATGCGGCTCGAGATTTTTCAGCGGCTTTTCCATGCATGCATAAGTTCAAGTTTCAGTTTGCTTGATAAATCTCCAGCGATGAGGAGAATAAAGAAAGGTATCAGCGATATCATTTTTGAGTTATAATAATTGCAATCTGTAGGGCTTATGTGAAACTTGAAAATTTCGACAACAATACAATGCTTGTGATTGATTTTGGCTGATAAGTTGACAGCAAAAATTTTTGAAAAACTATTTGAATTTATAAATTATTTTGCATAAGCGTTCACATCGATCGATTGTGATATGGCGAAGACACGATGATACGACAGATGAGCAATGATGAAAAAGAAAAACAGGAATTTTTTTCGCGCTAATTTTTAGTCGGACTATCTTCCAAATAAACTGGGATACGGAAATTTTGTTGCTTTCCACTATGAATAGCTTCTATTGACATCGATGGATGGGATTGTAAATTTTGCGAAAACTACTAAACTATTGGTTGCACATTTTGTGACTTGTGAATTGACTCGAACATTGAAGTGTTCATTTAAAAAAATATCTAAGAGTTTTCATCATCCGTACGACTAGATTAGCATATTTGAAATGTTTAATGTGGATCATCAAGAAAAATAGATTGCTTGATTTATATCGTTTAATATTAATAGATATTTGAATGAAACGAAGTCAATTTAGGAGAAAAAAAGATTATCGACTTGGCTTGTCTAACTTTCCCACTTGTCTAATTTGTCAATATTCGATTGTGCGAAGCTCATTTCTTGTTTTTTTTTTTTCGCCGAGTGATGTGAGTATGCGCATGCTTCCTCTTATCACAAAAAAATTCATGCATTTAATCGAGAAAACTCTTTAAACGTAATGAATCTTGCCAATCTTAATCGAAATCATTAAAGATTTTCCAAAAATTAGATTTAATGAAATTAAAGTTAATTTAATATCGAAGCTGAAATATCAGTGAATATGCACCCATCAATTATCAATGCAAAAGAATTTCATTTAATGGCAATAGATCGATGAAGAAATTTCGAGAGTTTATCGCTTGAAGCATCTCACTGAGTGCATATTGCGCATTGCAAGTGCATAATTGAATTCATGTGAGTGAAAATCGGCGTTCTCATTTATCGCTGTGCTGCAAAATTCATCGATGCCATCCATTTCATTCGTTGAGAAAAATGAAGAAAAATTTTTGAAAGAAAATTTCGAATTCATTGAAAATATTTTTAGCATAAAATTTGACTCACTCCATAATCGGCTCTCCTGAAATAAGCAATTGATTGGGATTTGTTTTGTATATCTAATTCGTAAGCAGCTGACAACGTTTCATAGCTGAAAATAGAGCCATCATGATTTTACGTTTTCAACGAAAGAATTTTTCAATTTTTCACTCGTGTGTTTTTCTTAGGCTTGAAAAGATCTATGACAAGAGCATCGGATTGGAACTTAAGGCGAAAGGTTGGCAAGTATCCCTCCTGCACCTCCTTCCACCTACTTGTCGTTACTATGCAAAATGAACTATTCATCCATCAAAATCGCAATCTTATTTGAACATCGTATGCACTAGCGCAAACTTTTGATTGTTTACAATTCAGGTAGTATGGGATGCCATATTTGAACCAATGGCATCGTTCTTAATTTTCGACACTTCTCTCTTCCTTCTACCTAAACAACGTTATTGGTCTTATTAACCTTTTCTTCACATCCCATTTGGAGAACAGCATCGCTTCTAATATAAGACACGAATGTGCTCTAATTAACTTCAGCAGAGGATGAAAGAAGTTCTTCAAGCATTGCGTTACTCAAATCATTTATAAGCGCCCCTCATTGTGCATAATTTTATAGTTCATTACTTTTTCTTGCCATATTCCAACCGAAATTTCAGCTATATTTTGCTAGAAATGTTGTTTTGATTCTTGGATCTGATAGAAAAAGAAAAACACCAAAATCCTTCATTCCTAGATGATTTTTTTTCAAAACTTTTCACAATTTTTGACATTTGAGTGAAACCATCAAGGTTTTCATCTCCTTCATGTCCCTTATTGCTGTCTGCTTGCATGTCACTTCTTTGAGTCTCCGATATTTAAAGGCTTTTTAATCGAGCGTGGGAGGGGGAAGGGAAGAAGGAAAGAGGGAATCGCCGATTTGCAATTTCGTTAATTCTGAGCGAATTCTGACGATCTTTTATATGCCCAAAATTCCTTTTAAAAATTGTTTCACCAACGATCCCTTCACATTTGCACTCCGTTAATAAAAAAACGTGTCGCGTTTGAGGTGAGATTAGGGAAACGCAAAGGAAGGCGTTGAAATTGATGAATGCGATTTGGATGCCGAATGATGTTCCATTTCCGAGAGAGCAGTGTGCGTGGATGAGGCGAGGATTTTGCACGGCAACTCAACTCGCAGCCGGAGGGGCCAGCTGCTTTCGGTTTAGCTGCGGCTCACGTATAGCGCTGTTGAGGACACTTATTGTGCAATTGTTCGGTATGCATGGAATATGAAGTGGCACATAATTTCGGCAGGCGGGCGCCCGGATCGATGCTGGCTCGTCAGCCGTTAGCCCACAAGAGATGGGAAACTCGCTGTCCTGCGGGTGCGACTCGCGGCACTGCCTCTTGGACGCCCAACACCCGCAGCAGCATCAGCCGTCATTATTCAGGTTGGCCCAGTACTCCTCCTCTTCTCCTCATCTTCCCCTCAATTGATTTTCAATTAGCGTCCTCTCGAGACGCAGCTCGCATACAAGTTCTGTGTGTTTGTGTTTGCACACGCCGCCGACGTGCGGCCGATGTGCACTTAATCACCCTAAACAAATATGTTTGTTGTCAGATTCTGGGCGGAACTCTTCCAGCTCTCGGCCGACCGTTCCCAATGGGCGATCCTCTACCCATCGTTACTCTCTGTTACGGTCTCCGAGATTTCACGTAAGCGACATGCGGTTCATGTGACTGCAACAAGCTCATCACGTATTATCGTCGACCAGCTGCTCGATTCTTGTAAACATTTACTTATCTGGCATTACACTTATTCATTTCGTTTGCCTTTTTTTTTCACATTAACCGCAAAGTCAACACCTTTGCACTGCATCTCAACGCTCGTTTATTGACTTTTCGAAAATTTTTGAAGTTGCTGTACGACATGTTGCGTTGGGAGTATAAATAAATAAATAAATAAATAAATAAATAAATAAATAAATAAACAAATAAAAATATAAATATAAATACATATATTTGTTTGTGCAATAGTTACGAAGTTAGTCAGTAAATTCAACACCATAAGCTGGCCTGTCTAATTCAGCATCGTTCGGAATGGTCGTATCTGGGCGAGTAGCATAGATTTAATAGCGTTATGGTTGCATATGCAAGTGTGATCAGTCAGATATTTGTTAGAAATGATTGCTTCGGTCGAGAACTTGCATAACAATTTCAAATGAAAGTATATCTTAGATAATGCTTTGTTTTTCGGTTGTGAATGCAACAGATGAATCTGCATATTGAATGGACATTGTAAAGCGCAAATCTTCCCATTCATCTTCCAATAAATATTTTCGACTTGTTGATAATATTTTCAGAGTAGTCACTGTCATCATGATATTTTGAAGTTCACTGACCCAGTAATTCCTGCGTAATGAATATAGCCATTTTAACAGCTCATCCAGTTTTTTGTTCATGGTTTTATTTATGTGTGAGCTTGTGGAGTGTGAGTGCTTAATGCTATCGAAGTGCGAAGATTTGAGGTAATAAATTGAAGAAATTTGAGTAAATGCTACGAATAGACATTATCATAAACAAACACAACATATATGGATGAACTAATAGGGTGAGCCGAATAGCGACAGAAGCTAACGAAGGCTCGAGCTTAACAATCAACATTTTTTCTTTCTTTTTTTTTCTGCTACGGCTTCATGGCGCAAAATTGGCTACCAACAGAATGCTTTTCAATCAAGCGCATAAATTAATTTCCTTGGAAGTCAGCGTCATTCGACTGATGCGCATAGATATGCAGGGAAACAAGAAGGTAGCCTAGTTATTATGATTCGCAGTGGAACTAACGACCATATTGGTTACAACTTTTTTTTGAATATGCCAAATAGGTTGGTTGACATGGGGGAGTTTGATAAGCAATCTGAGCATCCGTTGAATGCTGATTTAGTGGTGGAGGTTTAGACACACATTTAAGCAGAAGAGCAGTTTGTATTAGCTATATGCTATCTATCCGGCCGTGTTTGTTGCCCGCTCTAATACGCATCAGTGATTTCATTCGTGTTGAATGGGCAGCCTCAATGTGGATAGTTGATTCGTGAGCTATTTCCTTCCTTCTTATATCGCCTGCGGAAAATTTTTTTCAGACGTCTTGGGAATTTTACAGTTCATCATAAAGATTCTACTATTCTAATCAGTAAATGATAAGCAACCAATTCAGCGGGAAATTATTTCAACGGCGAAATCATACCATCAAATGGTCATCAGAAGTATTTGAATTTTGACAAAGGATTAGGTGTAGATACTGGACTTATTTCATGCTTAGCGTAGTTGTACTACCGCTAATGCGATAAATATGCATATTTGCAATTGGAATTTCTAATACATAAATATTTCAATATTGATAATAAAATAGTCTTGAAACATCGTTCAGTGATTGCAATATTTATTCGGCAAGACGATATTTACGATATCGAACAATGGATCGTTTCTGTGCATTAATTCATTTTCATCGCTGCGCATTTGCTTGAATTCTACTAAACTTCAATATATCACAGCTATTGAAAATTCGCCTGAAAATAACCAATAAGTTGATTTTTATGCTTATATATTGAAGTTGCACAAAATTAACGCCTAATTTTGCAATTTTGATTTTTTTTCTATCACGAAAGTTAATTAAAGCGAACGAGAGGGGAAAAATAAAAAAAGCTTGGAATTTTCAGCAAGTCAAGTAACACGAGTCTCATCGTGTTTTGCTTATTGGAGTCATCAAGGTCAAACTTACGGTGTAAATGTGGTTTGCGCTGAAGATTGTGATCGTTTCTGTGAACTTTCAATGGAATCAAGTCGATTCGTACAATTCAGTAAATCATCACAAAGTGCTACATCGTCTACGCCGATCACCGTATTCGCGAAACTTTCGCAAATTTTCGATGTTCACCGAGGTGTCGTAAAACATACACAAACACCGTTCACTGATTGCGTAATTAAACTTAGCAACAATGCGGCTGTTGTTCGCGTTAATGGAAAGGATTTCTCACTTAATTTGGTTAGTTGGATTTTGCAATTAGTTTTGTTCATTGAAGCGATTAGGTGAAGCTGATATTTTGGAGTTTTTATTTGATGTAAATGTAACGTTTTATTTCCCTTTATTGTCTTCATGCACTCTATAGGTTACTTGCTTTGTCGTTTTCAATCGCTTCACGATTACTTCACATTATATCGGTTATATTCCTCGACTTATTTCAATATATGCTGAAAATAACAAATTTTATACGCTTCTAAATTTATTTACAAAGACGCACTATGGAGATTTTATTTTCATCCTCATTCATTGTCTCTCTGAGTGGCATTTTCAACTCCAGAAGCATTGAAGCTCGACTTCCGGAATTCCGGAAGTCCAGTATAATGTGCATCATCGTGGCATTTCGTCTGTCGTTTTTCACGTTCGTTCCATACGTCAACTTCAAGAGTAATCGTAGAAATTAAAAAAGCAAAAAAAAAAAATTCGCATCTGTATGCGGTCGGATTTTCGTTCCGTACTGTTCGCATCACGAAAAAAAAAGGGTCTTCTGCAAGAAGATTTGTGCCAATGGCCGAATTCATTGAAATCTGAGGATCTTATTACGTATACTTTATTTCTTGCTGGTTACTTATCGAAGAGCTTAGTTAAATAGTGTGGATGCAAAAACACGAGCTACAGATGCCAGATGAACCAAGTGAAGAAGCATACCATCCGCTATAGAGCGTTTTATCTTATAAGCGTTGACGCTTCAGAACACCCGTCCCATCTTTCTACTTCTTTTCGCGGCTTAAGTTGAGCTTTTTTCACTGTCAATTTTCTTCTATATTGGCGATATTTTTTTTATTGATGCAGTTTCGCAGATTTCGACTTTTTTGCATCTGTCTGACATGTGCGCATTTCTCCCATGTGTATATGTCTGATGTCTGCACATCTAATACGTGTGCGCCTAACGTGAATGGCTGTATATAGTGTGCGTATATGCGGCCAACACGTAATATGACGTGTACGTGTGACGTACGTGACATTTAATATGCGTGACTAAATGCGTATAGTATGTGAAACATTTACAACTCCATAACCAGTTAAGCTGAAGATTCAAAGCTTAGTGGATTTATTTACACGATAGGATTGGGTGTTCCTTGTATCGACCGTTAAGCTCATCTATCATCCACTAAACATTTCTACGAATGAACTTATCAACTGTTAAAGATGTCTATGAATTTTTACACGCACTCTACGATCATCGAGTCACATTTTGCACTCGACCGAGTCCCCCCCAACATGAGCTTTTTCATAAAAATGATAAGGGATACAAGAGGTCGACAGTTAAAATTTAAAAATGCATTTTTGCAGTTGTTTCATCATTTCTTCGTAACCTGAGATAGCGTGTGCTAATTGAGGGAATTTGCAAAAGTGTAAGCCGTGTAAGCATCAATGGTATTCTTTTCATCAACATAAAACTCGTTTTGCACTTTGTATATTGGCTAGTCGCGAATATATAGTGCACATCCACTTTTCTTCTACAATTAATAGCATCCATAGTGATCAAATTGTTAACGCCTAGTGTAGGAGAACGTATATGCGGCACGTGAACGGAAATAAAATAGTGGAAAGCGGTTAGCCGTTTAAATTGTGTGAGCGTACACATTTGATTGATGTTGCAACAATATGTGTTGGTGTTGTTTGCGTAAATGCATCTCTGTTTGACAGCCGCTTAATTTTCTGCGTTTCTTTTATTTCGGGGCGGAAAAAAAAAGCCACATATTCAGGCACTTTTCTCATCTGAATCAGCGCATTTCGTATATCATTCTATTATGCTCTTTCTATTCCCTTCATCATTTTCGATATATGGTGATAATTAGTTTGGTGATAGGCGATCAGAAGACTGCTACCTTAGCCTGTGTACTTTTCTCAATTTTATATGCAATTTATTAGTAACAACTCTCATTGTTTCTTACTACATTCTATTTCTTTCCTCACATGCTCCACAGACTTCTTCACTTCTTTTATGGCAATTATGGCATCTTTTAAATTGTCATCAAATCTGAAGAAATTTTAAACTCAAAAAAAAGTGCTCATAAATGTACGCATGTTTTCTTGAGCGGATATTAGATGACGTTGGCCAGTGATTTACTGGGCAAGTTTCTACGTTGATAGTCATTCATGTCTATCGGGATAATTCAGATGGCTAGTAAATTCATAATGGTAGCGTCAGTATCTAAGCCTAGCTCCAAGAAAATAACTTTTGACCACTTGGCAAAATAAGAGCTGCACGAAAGCGACAATATGGAAAGGAGAAGAACGGAGGGATACAGAGGCAAAGAAGCGGAGATAGAGGAGGATAATTTCACTCGAGTGGGTTGCCATTCTACGACGTTGATTAGTACAACAGAATGGCATCTTGAGACTACCGTCAACGAACTTACTTAATTAGGACCAAACTGACTAAAGCGAAGAGAAAAATGAAGTGTGCCGGGGTTGTGTACAAAAAGAACGTAACGTGAAGCAGGTCCATTCGAAAGGAAAATCTTCCTATGGTAACGTTTAAGGTCGGTGAAAATAAGTGCATTCTCTACAAAATTGATTTTATAAGGTGAAGAATTATTTTTTATTTTTAATTGTTTAATTGTTTGATTGTTATTTACTTCGATTCTCGAAATTTTCACCAATTTTTTCTCCAAAAATTCTTCCATCAACTCGTTGTGAATTTCCCTAATGTATCGTGAATATGCGATAAAAATTTCTAACGCAAAAGCATTTTGCGAGGTGAAGGCTAATATCTCAAATAAGCCCCATCTTTGTCGCGATCTCTTGGTCATATTATTGCGATCATCGCTGTTCTTGTGGCAAATCCAAAATCATGGGAAGTCGCGACTATTTGCCGGATTTTGCCTGATTTCCGCCGATTTCCCATTCTCCAACTATAATAAATCCTCATAGAGGAGCATTCTGTGGATGTCATCTGTTTATAACTCCTTAACTATCCGAGGTTTGTTATCAAAACATTGACTGTGAGCTTCGTAAAAATATTGGTCATCGTGTTCCTTACTCAGATTTGAGAGGCAACTGCGACCACTGTAGTGCGCAAAGATCGTGTAGCAGATTCAAAAGGTTTTGCTTATATTCTGACCCCATTGTCACAAGTAAAAACACCAAAAGTGCTAAAAAACGTGCATTGCAGGAATCATCGAACATAGCAATGAAAAACTGAGTTGAAAATTTAAAAAAAAAATTATGGAAGAAGAAATATACAACGAAAAGTTGATAAATCATTGAGGCTGGCTATAGAAGTTGGAAATCAACCTTTGCTGAAATATGCACAACACCTAGAAATAAAGAAACTCTAGATATAGGAAGCGACAAAAATTGAGATTTCGTATAAAAAGCCACAGATGAATCAGATAGTGTATAGAATATCAACTACACGACACTGAAACTGCAATGAGATATAAGACATTCGAAGTGATAAGAGTGGTAATGAATAGATTGATAAAAAGTGATGAAAAGATTGATGAAAAGTGCTAGAAACCGAGAAAACAGAGACTACTGAAACAGTCGTCAAAGATCATAGGTTAAGTTTTCTTGAAAGAAGCGTTCTGATCTTTGCGCTCAAGGTGTGCAACGTTATTGACCGGATGATACCGAGGTATAGACACATTGTATTTACCAAAAGGTGATTTGAATAGGAATGGCAAGAGATGCTGCTATATGTTGTCTATAATGTCTATGTACCTTTGAACACATACTTGTGAATGCACTTTGGAACAGCTTCTTCCCTCATTTTATTCCACATGCGCGTACAACTTTGTAATCGTTTTTGCATGTGAAAGTTATCTTCAAAAAAAATTTTAGGATTCGTCCTTCTTCATAGAAATGATTTCTAAAGCGCTCATCAAATATAATTTGCTCATATTCAAATTGAGGAAATACACTCATCATTGGTGTTTCATCTGTTATGTGATTGAAAGGAATGGAATGATGAGAAAAAAAAATTTTTTTGACTGCAATATGCAGATTCGATTATGTGCAAAGGATGGAACTAAAGCGCTCGTTGAAGTGGGAAAGCATTTAGACAGATCGGAAATAAAGAAAAAAAACCACATATATCCGATAATTGAAATGTAATTAGATGAAATGAATAGAAAAACCCACATGAACAAAAACTCAACAAACACTGAAAGAGAAATAGAACTCTAAGACGAGACTCTTCAAAGATGAGTACATGCGTGAATAGTGTAGAGTGATAATTTATGATGAGTATATTTGATGGAATTAACTTTTTTTCTTTCATTTCTGAATCAAATTGTTTCCCATATATAAGGGAATGTTTTTTTCCCGGAATAGAAAACAAAAATATTTGCATTGGAACTCACCTTAATATACGAATTATGTTTAATTGTGATATGAGTGTACAATTTTACGGCAGATTTCAAGATCCTTTATGTTATACGCATCATTTTCTTTTTGAAATTTGACAAATTTGATATGGATTTTTCTAAAGCCGAAGAAGTGCATCTCTTTAAAGGACCTATCAAAAGGTGCGCATTTCACTCCTTTGGAAGCATATAACTCCACTTATCGTTCTTCATGCATCATACAATGTACCTACCACGTAAATATTTCCCTACATAAATGAAACACAGATACGAAGCTTTCCGCATATTTTTATTATTATGTTTATCAATGATGTTGTATGTTTTGTTCCAATTTATTGTTCGCCGCTTGTTTAAATGTTCTGCTTCGATCATAAATAATCCATTCGCGATATCCGCTAAAATGACTCAAGCATGAATTGATGACTAAAATAATTATGTGCTTGAGTTGTAAGCAATTTTTCCGATTGTCCCCGGCTTGAATTGTTGATTTTTATTGGAACTGGTGCAGAGAAAGGAAATGCGGTTCACTTGGGCAACTTTAATTTTATAGCCCTATTCAATTTGTGCTAACACAAACTGTAGGCACTTTTCAGTTATTTGCGCGCTTAAGCTTTTATTGTGAATAATTTTTAAAGCGAATTTTTCGGCTTTACGGGAAGCACATTAAGTTTAGTGCATATTGTTCACCTTCTATAGCATTCATCATTCTAAATGACTATTTCTTCAAACAGGTGAGAATGCGCACCAAGAAAGCTTGTTCCTACGTCTGTTTATATAGATTCGTTCATTAGAACACAGGTTGTGCCAATGTTCAACCATTAAATAATGTCTGTTCTGTTATTTTTCCCCTGCGCGATTGGATATGATATTTCTCATAATAAGATTTTGTTTCGAGTATGCGCTTGCTCGATTCGGAAAAAAATTGCTCACAGATTTTATGAGATCTTCGAGCTTCATTCACGCACAGCAGAGAAAATAATTCAGATTACTAAAATGTGAATCGGAGGCAATCCAATACTAGGCATTGTACCCTTAAAATTATAGCTCGCTTCATTGTAGATTTTAGTTCCGCGAGTTCGAAAGTGCAGGATGTGCGGAAACATCCACCTAAATGTTCGAAAACGCAACGTTACGGGAATGTGCTTTTGCAGAAATTCTATGAAAACCAAAATCAGGACTGCCGAAATGAGTCGTATGAAAAAAAGCGGAAAAGAAAACAATATATCGCATCTGTGAGATGTATTGGAGTGAATGACGTTTTGTGAATGAAATCTAACAGAGGGAAATTACTTGTATTGTGTTCACTGTTCTGATCGAATATACATTTTACTCGTAGTCACTGAGACAAATTTTTACCGCAAAGGATTAGCCATTGCTAATTTGTATTCTCGCAACACTTGTTGCAATAATTCAGAAAATATTTAGCTTATATTAGATTGACATTAATTAGGTGTTGTTGCAAGGCGGAGGAGGTGGAAGGGCATGCAGGTTGATTTAGAAGGTCTATTCATTAATGAATGCTATTTCTGTGGCATATGTAACCCAAGATATGATAGATATGCTGAACAAAGAGGCTAATTAAGAATGCATATGGCTTCTAATCGAGTGAATGTTCATTCAGCTGGAAAGCGTAATGGTGGTCGGTGAGGTGAAGGAACGACTCTATATATCGGAACCGGGTGGAGCGTTCGCAGTTGAATGCGATTGCTCGAAAACTCTTCGCAATTTGCTAACAAATCTACTCACAATTTCGTCACTCCTTCTCTCAGGCAGTAATAATGTGGCAAATGCAGCACATTATTTACAAAAACAAATCGGCAAACTAAATGAAAAAATCGTTTCGGTGAGATTTTTCTCTTTCTATTCTTTCATCTTTTCTATGTCCTTCTCCCTCTTCTCATTTCTTTTCCCAACTCAAAAGATATTTTCTAATCGAAGTTTGGAACTATTTAAAAGAACGATTCTAATGGATATTCTTCCCTGGAGGATGTTCAATGTTTCATGAGAATATAGTTCTTCTTAGATGAAAAGCGAGCTGTAACAGCGACGTACATTGCTTTTTGCAAATATGTAAATGGGAAGCAACTCTATAGTCATATGTGCTTCTTTAAGCTTTTCAAATTTTTCGATGAAAAGCTTAGCTTTAAGAGACGTATCTATGAGCGTCTGGTGGATGAATTTTTGCCTCATCAGTTACCGATAGAGAGAGGTTGACAAAGCTGGAAATCGTGAAGAACGGCAAATACTCTAACCTCGCTAAAATATTTTCCAAGCGGGGAAGGTTGATATCATTTAAATGCGGCAGTGCGGTTTTTCTGGGTTAGATGTGCTTTTTCAATTATCAACTATCGTGCCTAATTGAGCATTTATTTTCTTTTTCACTAATTGTCCTATATCTTTGCGATGTTTAGTCTATTTAATGTGCATACGGAAGGGTACAACATTCGTTTTCAGAAACATAGATGTTTATGGCCATCTATTTGGCTAATAATTTCAATTCACAAATAAGCCTCGCCAATGAAATTTTTTCTACGAATGAGTTAGCCATAGTTTAATTTCGGGTGATCGATCATACGAATGTCTAAATCTAGACATGATGACTACTCTGCAGACGTAAATTTTCTTCATTTGAAGGGTCAATTGCTAAGAAATCCTATTGTGGTTGACGATTTGAGAATTGGTCACTTTTCATGTAAATATTGTTTGTTATATTTTGGATATTAGGTGATCACATTTGGTGGAAATTTTTTTGACTCAATAAACTGAAGTAAGAAAGCTTATATTATGTTAGCACGTATTTGCTTATGCAAGTTTACACGTTTCTAACGTGTTTTTATGAGGCTTTCCACCTTTCTGTATGAGCATTGACGAAAAGCCTTCGACTAAAAGGACCACTGACCTAGCACAAATTAAATCTGCGCCCCCTATTCACGAATGCAATACTTGAAATTCGCCCATTGTACCCTATTTAGTAATAGAACCAGAACGAGATTGATTCCTATTCATATGATGAATAGAGAGCAAAATATCATTTGCCTTAATATGCAGTTGATAATAATTTCTTAAAAACAAACGACTAATTGAAACAAAAGTGCAGCAAATGCTTTCCCCAACGATGAGGCACAAAAATACATTTATATTCTAACTGCACTGATAAGCCTATCGAAAGAGAAATTGAGCCTATCCAGCAGAAAGACTTCACAAGGACTGTTACAAATGGCTTATTATCTATCGAATCGTAATTACGACTTTTTCTTGAAAGATATCTTTCTATTATGATGAAGGGCAAAGCAAATTTCATATAATCAAGTTTCAAAGGTGATGCAAATGCGGCATTTTTTTTGAAATATTTGAACATATTGCAGTTGATGCGTTCGCTGACCGCTCTTCAACCAGAGTGTGAACTTGCACGTGACCTCGACGAGGAGCTCGAAATGGCTCATCTACGCATTTTTGCACTCAAATATCGACTAGCTGCTATTTGTGATGTTCCATTCCCTCCTCCATCCGTCAGTTATTTTCTTATCAAGCAAACTAGGAGCAAATCGAAATCATACTCCTCAAATTAAAGTTGTATTAATTTTTTCGCACAGCAACTTCCGTTTCCATTCTATTCATCCATGTCACTTCATTGTTTCTATCTATCCATTCTTCCACATAATTCAGCTATTCTGGCTGATGGCAATTATTAAGCTTATTAAGCCCATTTCATGAGATATAAGCTCACCTCACTAGGTTTTTCGGCCAAATGAACCAGTTTGAGCATAGGAGTGTATGACTCCCGGTATGGGTGTCTGTGCATGTCTTCGTGTATCCTCGTACGTCTGTGCGCAGCCGTGTGTGTCTACGTGTGTGACAATTGTCGTGAAATTATTTCTTCATCTATGAAGTCAACTAAGGATGCTCGAGATTCATTCGACTTGAGATCTTGAGGTGTGCATTAAAAATCTTCTCCTATAACGAAAATATCAAACCCTAATATCTTTCGTTGCAAAATAAAGAGCAGTATGCTTAAAACGTTTTGCTTTCCTTATATAACGTTCTTATAACTGTCTCAAATGTCATAATTTGCACGAGCGGTTTTAGCTTGCTCCTTCAACTCAAAAAGTTTGCATTAATTTCTCATCGCTTATGGGAACAGAAATTTCTTTAGAGCTGCTCACACTCGAAAAATATTATAAGTCCGATTAGGCTGTAGGAATTTATTTTAACGGCGGACCAAAGTTTCTAAAGAATTATATCGTCAGCGGAGATTAATGGTATGATGACAGTTTAAAGGAGCACAAGAGACAAAATGAAGTCGATGGTGCTTGTCGGCGCTAAATCTTCATATGGTTTGTGCAATGTGGTCGTGACTAATCACTATGGTTTGTTTAAGGAGCTACTTAGCAAGGTGTCACTACGCACTCTTCGACATTTAAGCTCGTTTGGCGGTGCTGCGGTGTGCTCGCTTCATCTGCATTTTCTTTGCAAATCACGCTTTCAAATGTTGGTTGTTTTACTTTAAAAACCATTTCTGCGATATAGGTACTTATCACAGTCTTATTGTTTTTACCGAAGTGTGCCTTAAAAACTGTCCCCCGCACAGAAATGTTTGGATTGTGAAGATTTTGACATTAAGAATTTTTATGAGTTTCAGAATTTACGGTCTGCAAATGCCTGTTTTGATAAGAGGGTCCCGTTGTTTCGTTAGAGAATACAAGCCTAATAGCCATCAGGTGAAGCATAGGAATATTTTCAGCACTTCTTATTCATCTTAGTTCTGGGGAGGGGGGTGGGCGATGGTTCAAAACACTATAGAGTCGTTGTTTCGTTTGTTGCTTCATTTGTGTATCGAAATTTTCTTTTCGCAAATTTTCGTGAACTGACGTTGTTTCTCAGCAAAAAATGCACCTAGTTGGAAGAACTTTCCAAAAGATTTATTTGCCATCCTCCAGAAATTCACTGTTTTATGGAAATATTTAAAGTCGCTTATCAAAAACTTGAATTATTCAACATATGGCGTTTACTTTCCTTATTCACTTCATCTGTCACAAACGTTCTCTTGATTCGCAAATTCCTTAGAACCTTTACCTTCTTATCTAAATATCACTTTATTTTGCTTATTGGTGAGCATCATCTTTTGCCACTTAGTTGCATCCTTTTCATCTTCGTTAAATTTCATTTGTTTTTAGTTTTCATATCCGATTCATTTATTGCCAAATCATATATATGGAATATACTAAACGGTGGTGTTAGCAAATTTCAGAACCGGAAATGATCTTTGATGTTTGAAAAAATATATTACAGTCAATGAAAGCTTCAAAAAAGTAGTCTTTTCGCTTACTATAAACAAGAATTAACATAATGCGGATGCAGGTATCGTTTGCAGTGCAATTTAATTAAGCGATAGACAATAAATTTCGGTAATGTATAAATACTTTTTGTTGATAAAAAAAGGCTGCGAAATTGCGACAAATTTGTGCATATTAATGAACGCTACATTGACCAAATATATGGCCATCGATGATATGATTCACGCACTCCAAAGATGGAGTTCGTAGTAGTTATCTGAGCTTTAAAACGAAAAAGCAATCACGCATTACGCCATCCCGTTGCCTTAGAAAGCTGGTCTCAATAGTGCAAACGTATAATGATGCCACTTACAATGAGAAGAGTGTTGTAGTTGATATTGATGAAGAATTTTCTAAAGAAGCAAAGTAGTGCAAAATTTCGAGCACTCATTATTTTTCATTATCTCATTAGCGATCAACGAGCTTTGAATGAATAAAATGTTGCCATTTATCAACAATTTTATCAGTAAGTCTCAAAATGTTGCATATTTGATCAAGCGTTGGTTAGATGAAGCTAAGCTAGAGTTTTCGAGCGATCGATGCGAATATCTATGACTTGCTGATCGTAGAATATTTGATGCAATTCGAATGAGCTTAAAATCATTTATGAGGTCATTGCTTAAATGGAATTGGAAGCACATATGCCAAATAAAAATATTTTTTGCAACTTACTAGGATTTTCGAAATGGTGTGGTGTAGTTCGATTTCTCCTTTTACAAAGTATGATTTCAAAATTGCCAAAATTAATGCAGGAGCAAATGATTACGCTTACTCAACTGTCTATGAACATTGTGCGTGCGAACGTTGCACTGAAGCGCATAGAGAGAGTTTTAGCTTGAGAGTTCACCGCAAAATATGATGTGATTTTGAGGATGCGTTCATTTTTGCGTCACTTTCTCAATATTGGAGATATAATTAAAAAGGTGAGTGATAGTGGTGGAAAAATTAGACGGCATTTGATGCTTCATTCTAGTTAATTTCTTTTAGAAAGCGCAAAGGTGCCATTTGATTGCGCATTTGCTTTAGCAGCACTAATATGCTTTAATGTTTATGACTCATTTCAGCACAATTTCAATTATTGCAATATTTTCTGCAAATATTTCGCGTTTTAAATTGTCTAACATGATCTTTATTCGTTTTTTTTTTCTTGAATTTATGACAATTTTATAGTGGAAAACGTAGTTCGAGCTCAAGGGACGAGTTGGCGTTAAATGTGCTCGCTCTACACACCGAGCTCATGCAACACGCTAATGTTTCGGTGGTACTTCCCTCAGGTACCATCTTGAACATCAACGAACAAGCTGACAATACGAATGCGATTCTTGAAAAGGTTTCTTTTTTTTCTTCAGTTAGCTTAGTCGATTCAAAGAATCATATGAATTTGTTAGATACAAAACCCGCAAACAAGATAAGACTAAGTTGTTCATCTTCGTCAAGAAAGTTCTGCTTGAATTTCTCTTATTTTGAAGGTTAGCTCTTAAAATTACTAATATAGCGGCATATCTCATTTTCTGTCGCAAATATTTCGTATCATCTCTGAGGATTGAGCCACAAAAACTGGATACTCTCCATTACCATATTATTACGTTCGTTATGGGTGATGAGCGTAATAAAATTTGTTATGCTTATCGCCCATATCGATTTATTTAAATCGTAGAAATATTTTCTTTATGATCGCCATATTTTAGGGATATTTTCGGAACATTCTAAGAGTGGATTTTATTAGCGATCGTTTATCGATGCGATCTTCTTACGCTAATTAATAATCATTTCAAATCGGAAATAAGTGAAACGCAAAATTTTTTTTCGAAAGCTGCTTCGAAGAATCGAAAAGAATTTTACCGTCTCACTCAAAGAAACATTGTGACTACAAGTCTTTTTTGTTTGCGTTTCGTTTGATTGTCTGTTCAGTTTTTTCTTTTGTTCGGCTCACTCTACATGCCTATGGTATTTGCGTCTGCAAATATTTAAGACATCATATGAGACGCAATTTCGTACTCGTTGAAACGTTGATTGAACGGAAAATTTTTAACTAATTTGCTAATGCGCAAATAATTCGAACTTGAAGCGAATCATTTCTAGCTGCTGCCTATGAAGGGTAAAAAGACATAGTTGTTTACTTGCTCCAAAAAACCCCTCTTCATTCCAATAGATAATACCACATCGCTTTTCACGATTTCTACCCGGCATGTTCTTTCATAGTTCGAATGCATTTTCTCTCAGTGATAAAAAATTCTCTGCGCATTTATATTTGTCATGCACCTCATCTCATACACTTCATTCTCGAAGCAACTTGCATCGTCGACTAAGTTACCTTTTAAATCGAGCTTTCTCACATAATTTTTCTTGACAGTTAGAAGCTTGAGAGGAGACGCGAAACGATATATATATATATAT